>MU225293.1:3750715-3805931 GCA_018584345.1 Thuja plicata | reverse complement strand
GCTTCATACATATAAGTAATCATCCTTCCATGATTGAATAATACCTTTATCTGCTCGTCGGTAGCCTCTATGTGTTCTTGACAACTGATGTGATCTGTTTCTGAACTTTGCATGAATTCTGCCTTCTGCTCCTTAGATGCTCTTCGTGGCTATCAACAAAAATGAATTAATTAACTCACAATTGAGTTGAACATCTATTTATACTAGTTATTGGCTCAATTCTTGATTCACGCTTTGCAAGTTAACTCTAGATCCAAGGTTTACAACTTGACCTTGATCTTTAGTTAGATAAGTTTTAGATCCGTTAGGATGCTTTAAAAATTTACATAAAGCTTTCTTAACCCTCAAGTTATGATTTAAAATAAATTAAAACTCTATAAATAGAATTACATTTCTTTATCTATCGTGTAAAACTCAGATCCACTTTTTGCGGGTTCTTTAACTGACGGTCAATTTTCTTGGTCGTCGGTGTTCCTTTCTTGAACTGGTCATCGGGTATGCCTTTTTTGTTCCGTCGATTTTGTTCTCAAAAATGCGTCATCGGTAATTCTTGTGGTTGCTAGTGATGCTTGTCAATTCCATACTTAGCATTTTTCTTGTGACCTTTATGTTTTGTCGGGTATGCTTGTTGTTCGTCGGTAATACTTGTAGTCTGCCGGTGATCTCTGGAGTCTGCTAGTGATCTCTGTCAATTTTTTTCACTAAGTTTACTAATGGAAAAATAATGTCATCAATTAATATGGTTGAGCCTATTGATGTTGAATACTATAATGTTGTCATTCTCAAGGGGAGGGAAGATACTCCCAAGCCCAAAACTCATTTCATCTTGTGAGGGTATGCACCTCAATCCTCCGAACAAGAACAGTCTCAGGTTAGTGCAAACGTTGTTACTCGATCTCATGCTAAGATCATTCTCAAAGGCCCTGAGCCTTCTACACCTACACCAACACAACCTATAGACAAATCCACTATTGGTTTTTCCAACAAGAATCTGAAATAGACCACCTCATCTAATGCTGCCAATTACAACATACTAAACCAATTACAATGTACCAACACTCAGATCACCATCTTCGAGCTGCTACAAATCTCCCCTGCTCACAGGGAAATCCTTGACAAATCCCTCACTGAGGCAAATGTCTCAAAAGATCTCGATCTCGACCAGTTTCAATCCATGGTAGGTCACTTGACCTCCTCTCATTACTTGTCTTTCTCTGAGGAAGACAATCATTATTTGAGTCACCCACACAATAATCCCTTGCACATTGAAGTCATGATTGGCCCAAAGTGTGTTCATCGTGTTCTCATAAATAACAACATTGGCCTTAATATTTTCTCTGCTAGCTTCCTTACTGAGTTAGGCTACGGCAAAGATTACATAAATGCCCACAAAAAGATTACTATTAAGGCCTACGATGAAGAAGAACAAAAATCTAAGGGGCTAGTTGTATTACCGATCAGAGTTGGACATGTTGAAAGGGATGTTATCTATCAAGTACTTGACATTTCTTTGGCATACAATATTTATTTGGCATACTACATGCTAGCTCATACTGCACACCTCATTGCTAAGATTGATCCTCTAAAATATTTTCTCAGTAAAGCTACCCTCACTGGTAGACTAGCCAAATGGGTCATGCTTCTCAGTGAATTTGATATTGAGTACGTAGAAAGAAAATCCATCAAGGGGCAAGAAATTGCAGATCAGTTGGTGGAAGCACCTCTATTAGATCATCAACCATTGAACATCAAATTTCCAGATGAGTCCATATTACTTCTCACACATCAATCATGGACTATGTTCTTTGATGGTTCATTTACCCAACAGGGGTCAGGTGTTGGGATACTGTTCATCACACCTCAAAGGTACTCTTTACCAAAAGCATACAAGATGTTGTTTCCTTGTACAAAGAACATTTCCAAGTATGAAGCCTTGATCAATGGTATGAAGATCGCCCTTGAGTGGCAAGTAGATGAGCTCAATGTCCTTGGAGACTCAAAATTAGTCACCAATCAAGTAAATTATATCTATAAGAAAAAAGATGACAAGTTGGTGCCTTATAAACGGTTGGTTGATGACATCAGAAAATATTGTGTTCATATCACATTTCAATAGGTTCCAAGGGCAGACAATAAAGTGACTGATACTATGACTACTCTTGCTTCCATGCTACAGATGCCAGAAAATGAGTTTTGACATGAATTCCTAGTGGAGACGCTACGCTACCTAGCCTATGATTCCCCTGAGTCTCAGATGATCTATTTTGTCATTGGACATGATTCATTCCACTACTATCATATTTATTCCTACCTTTGTGACCAGATTGTTCTGGACACTTACACTCAGAATGAGAAACATTACTTAATCCATAGTGCTTCATGGTTTGTCATCATCGCTAACGACTTGTATGGGTGAGGTCTGGATGATACCCTTCTTACGTGCTTAGAACCCAATGAGTCCAAATGTGCATTAGTAGAGGTGCATGAAGGCATCTGTGGGTCTCACTCTAATGGCCTGACACTAGCTCGTAAACTTATTAGAGATGGTTACTATTGGCTAGATATGGAAAAATAAGCCACACAGTTTGCTAATTCTTGCAAATAGTGTCAGCTACATGGAAATCTAATTCATGCTCTAGCCAAGGAGCTTATTCCCTTCATTACTTTCTGGCCATTTCAACAATGGGCCTTTAATTTGGTGGGTCAGATTTATCCCTCATCCTCAAATGGACATAAGTTTATCATCACAGCTACAGACTATTTTACCAAGTGGGTGGAGGCAGTTCCTCTCATTGTGGCTAATGGCAAATCTGTAGCAATGTTCATTCTCAACTACATCATCTGTAGGTATGGTGTACCCTCAACAATAATCACCAATAATGGGGGGTAGTTCAAAAACAAGGATTTGACAGAGCTATGCTCTACATTTAAAATCACTCAGCACTGGTCTTCCATCTATTATCCTCAAGGTAATGGACAGGCGGAAGCATCAAACAAGACAATCCTTAAAATTCTACATCGTACAGTTCACAAATCTGGATGTGATTGGCATCTCTAGATCAATCCAACTCTCTAGGCATACAAGATAAGCATAAGAACACCAACAGGGGCTACACCCTATGCTTTGGTTTATAGAGCAGATATTGTGTTACCAATTGAGGTTAAGATTCCTTCTCTACCAGTCTCTCTGAAAGGCCTCATTACTGACGATGATAACAAAATATCTCGGCGACAAGAGCTTGAACTACTTGATGAACGTCGGCAATTGGCGTTCGATCTCTTTAGATCATATCATAAAAGGATGTCCAAGAGCTATAACAAGAAGGTTCGACCAAGGGACTTCCAAGTGGGTGACCTCATTTTGAGGAAGAACCCTAAGAATCAACAACATTGGGTCCAGAAGGGAAATTTTGAACCAAATTGGCTAGCTCTATATGTTTTCACTGCAGTATTTGAGTCTGGCACTTATCAAATTTCTACTACTGAAGGGGAGAAACTCAAGGAGCCAATCAACGCTCTTCATCTGAAAAAATTCTACAGCTGAGACATCTTCAGTGTGCTCATGTACATAGTAACATCCTAAAAAAATTCTAAAAATTGGAAAAAGTCCTAAAAAATGATCATCTTAGTGAAAACCTAGCAATAGGTGCTTTGATGTATCTCCAAAAAAATTATATATTCCAAAAATACAAAAAAAAAAAAAGGGAAAAAGTGTCATTGATGAAAACCTGGCAAACAGGCGTCATGGTAGAAAAAAGAGAAATTCTGCCAAGAAGGTGAAAACCTGGTAAACAGGTGCCCCTTGTTTCACATTGCTATATCTATCGCAGCACCACTTGGCTTTATACATTAGCTTTCCTACTTTGTTTCTTTCCTGCTTTCCTACTTGCATTTGCTAAATTACACATGCTTTCAGTTCCTATCAAGACACCAACTTACATGGATTGAAACTGGTCATACTCTCAAGGCAACCCTTCTGGTCTAGGGGGAACTATCCTATCACATTGAGAATCTCTCTCACATCAGTCACCAGTGGTTCTCACTATGTCCGCTAATGTCGCTTAGCTTATACTATGATCTCTCTCCTTGAGAATCTCCCTAACATCAATCACTAGTGGTTCTCACTGCATCTGCCTACTGATGTCTAGCTATTACTACAACCTCTTCACTTGAGAATCTGTCTCACATCAATCATTAGTGGTTCTCATTACGTCTATCTACTATTGTTTTACTATTGAGATTGCTCACATCTGTTACAGTTGGAGTTATACTCAAATACTCTATCTATCGATACTTAGTCTTGATGATTCTTTGCTTTAGTTTGTACATAGCTCTCGATCACTTTCGTGACACTCTGGTTCCTTTGTGAACCCTACTAACTTGACATTGATTCAACGCCATACATCTGGGGGCAACCAAATCTATTTTTTCCTTGTAACATACGTCTAGTCAGTCACTGCTACTAGGGGCATGGGTCCCCACATCTGATCACATCTAGAGTCAGTAATCTTGTCATTTCTGAAGGACAACTATCTACTGACAGAAACTTGTGTTTCTCAACACCCCAATTCAAACAGTGTTTCTCAACACTATCTTTGGACACGTTTTTTTTTAAACACACATTGGATATCTCAAACGTGAACATCTATCGATGAAAATCAAACACGATGCACTCACAAGCACAACGGTGTTTTTCAATACCTCATACACATACATATTCGAAAACTTTGAAACTGGCTGAGCCATGATTGAATCTTTCTTTGTATGTTGTATATTCTCATGGATTTCGTTGATATTTTCTTTGTATACTACTTGTTGGTGTAGTCCCAATGATCTAGCAACATCAAATAAATAGGGTGTATGTGATAAGAGCTACTACAATAAGGTGGAAAAGCCTCACATCCCTCGATCCTCTTTATTTGTACACCAAGGTGAGGTCTGAACTATCTCCTTGACTGTTATTTCTCTATTTGTTTACGCACAATCATACTCATGGTTATCTTCGCTTTGAATACCTCGATACTAGTGTACTCTTGTAACATCAACTGGAAACAATGTTAAGGTCATCTTGGCTTTTGTGCCCTGATGTTTACATTTGTTTCCCATATCTTATCTGATGAAAGTCATATTCATATTCTTATGGTCGCAGTGGCACCGGTAAGGATTGTATCAACTCCGATGTTCCAAAAATTCTCTATGATGAGAACTATCTGATGGGTCTCACAACCATGTCCTAGGAATTGCATCTAGCATAGGATTGCATTTTCATTCTAGACTTGCATTGTGGCAGCAATTTGATGCTCACTTCATTGCGTTCTCCTGGATTTGTACATTGAGGAGTTCTTCTTCAGCGACCTGGCTTCATCATGAATGCACAAGTGTTGGATCCTCACTCTCTCTCTTCAATTCCAAATGCTTTGAACTAGAATCTAATTTTCAAAAGTGTTCCATTTTTGGGATCAAAATCAAAATCAAAATCTGACACTTCTATATAGCTCAAAATTGCATTTTAATTTTTTTGGGACCGACGCAATCGGATGCTTGTGCAGTCGACTTTCTAACATTTCTTTCTTGTCATAATATTATCCTAATCAACATTTTCTCAAATCTTTGACTCTTTTCATCAAAAGTCAACCCTAGTCAAACTTGGTCAACTAGACCTCGAAATCGCTCAAAATTGATTCTGAATCTTTCAAATTCTTCCCTCATCTATTCTAATTTCTTCTTGATCTCCGATTCAACATCTATCTGTGATTTCTCACTCTCAATCACCATTATGACGTGTCATCTTTGCATTTCTCTCCCGAGGGTGCAGGATGATTACATCATTGAATCTATTTCAATCAAACCGATCTGAATTCAAAAGTCCTCATTGCTAGGGGCATCTCATCACTTGGGGGATGTTTAATTTTTGTACTTCATAGTCAAAACTAGATACTCCACAATCAATAGGGGCATCTTTGTTCCTTACATCTTGTCATCTATTAGGTATCTTGGCAATCTAACCTATATCCTTGAGGATCAAGCTCCATTTTGGAGATGGTTCTCAAAAAACTCATCTATTAGGTATCGAGGCAATCTAACTCGGATCCCTAAGGATCAAGCTCTATTCTGGAAATGGTGCTCAAAAAACTCATCCTTTGGGAATTGGGGCAATCTAACCCCGACTCCTAAAAATCAAGCTCCATTCTTGAGATGATTCTGAAACTCGATTTAACCAGTGTTTGGGCAATCTAACCTAGATATTGGGGGACTAAACTTCATTCTGGAGATAGTACTAAAAATCTCTATTGACTATCTTTTCATGGATAGGTATCAGGGAAATCTAACCCCAACTCCTGAAGGTTGAGTCTCATTCTGAGGACATTCTTTTGAAATATATCAATCTATTAGGTATCTGAGTAATATAACTTAGATCCCTGAGGATCAAGCTTTGTTCTGTAGATGATTCTCAAAATATTAATCTATTAGGTATCTGAGAAATCTAACTCAGATCCCTGAGGATCAAGCTTCATTCTGGAGATGATTCTCGAAATCTTAATCTATTAGGTATCAGGGCAATCTAACCCGGATCCCTGAGGATCAAGCTTCGTTCTGGAGATGATTCTCAAAATCTTAATACATTAGGTATCTGAGCAATCTAACTCAGATCCTTGAGGATCAAGCTTTGTTCTAGAGATGATTCTCAAAATCTTAATCTGTTAGGTATTGGGGCAATCTAACCTGGATCCTTGAGGATCAAGCTTCGTTATGAAAATGACCCTCGAAAACTCTACTTGACCAGCATCTTGGCAATCTATTCTAGACTTTGGAGAGTTGAGCTCTGTCCTGGAGATGGCTCTGAAATCTTCATCAATTGATCTGTGCATCATCAATTTTTGAAATATATTCATCTATGCTCCAGACATCAAACTATTCTTTGAATCAATGCGTTGCTCGCACATCAATTCAAAGAGGGGAAAAAGGTAACACCCCAAAATTGGCATCTTGCAACCCTAACCAATTTTGTTGTATTTGTCATTCTTCTGAATCATCAAATTCCTATTGTACTAGGCAATTATGAGTTTTGACAAACTCTACTCGACCTAAGTGTCAAATGTAGAAAATCCTAAATCTACATTAATCATACATTATATTTAATTCCTAAATATCAATCAATTAGCTAAACAAACCCTATGATTGAATTAATTTAATTATAAAGTCCTAGCACTTCAATTAAATTAAATTCACCTCTTTTAGCTAAACACATAAAAAGGAATTAAATAATATTTAATTATTAAATAAATATCCTCATTTCAAAAATTGAATTTAATTATTCAAATAATTGAGAAAATACATTTATGAGGTCATATACTATTTATTTAATTAAATATTCTCTCCAGTTTAGAAACAGAAACTTTGAATTAACTTTGCTTTAAAGAGAAAGAAAACAGTTAAAATAAAAAAGAAAACAGTTAAAAACAAAGAGAAAACGGTTCATTGTTTTCTTTTAAAGAAAACTTGCTAATCTGAACTGGCTTTTTTATCTTTTTTAATTCAAAAGGAAACTTTCTATTCTGAGCAGACTCTCAGTCTATAAAAGAACTCCTATTTCTCATTCAAAATATGCATTGTTAGAATAACAAATTGCTGCTGCATTTTATAGTTCATAATCTCATTTACATTAAGCTCGTTTTGCAATAAATTAGTTTCATTTTTTTAGATTAATCTCATTCAAATCATGTCATGGTTTAATCTCATTTAGATTAATCTTGCATCTTTTATTCTTAGATTAATCTTGCATTGCATTGCATTCATGGAGAAAAATCCTTCATTCTTGGATTGGTCTAGGTTGTGAGACTCTTGTTCTGAGAGCCATTCAAAACCTCATCTGGATAGGAGGCAATAGGTCAAATCATACAGGCATGCAAGATGAATATATCGTATTCACTTTTGTATGTGGCTGATGAATAAGGCTATGTTTAAGTGTATGGTTGAATAAGAAGGCCACATTTAACATATACAATACTGAGGTCGACAGTTCTTCATGCTCTGCCCCACCAGTCACTGAGACTCAGCCTCATTTACCTATAGTATGTTTTACATTCATTAATTTAAAGTGTTTATATGCTTACTAATTTATGTACAAATTTTATTCGTGCTTATAATTTTTTCAATTGTAGGATTTTGGATTGTCTCATGTCGCATCACATTCATGTCCTGACTCATCAGTGACATAGGCTATGTGTCAGACATCTAATGTAAATGCTTATGTTCGATAAATTTATAGTCAAGTTAAATATGGATCAAAATAATTTATGTATATACAAGTTTTCAACTCATGGTTTAAATATGTTGTTCAGGTGGACACCACCATGAATCTTGGCATGGCTACAAAATTGAGCCAAATGCAGCCATCGACATTGTCCTTTGAGGTCATGATTAAAATTAATTTTGTATTTTCTATTGTTTACCTGTCTTTTATAGGTCTCGATTATCAAAATTTTGTAATGTTTGTTTTTACAGGACTTGACTGCATCAACTTTTGATGTTGCTGAGAGAGGACCTCCTTGTCCCACTGAGGGCATTAGACTGCATGAACGCATGGTAAAATTTTAAATATATTCATTAGTATTATTTTTTAAAATAGTTAAGTGAATTATGCAATTCATTTGAATTATACATTATTTCACTCTTTTTTAAATAGGACTTGACTGCATCTATTGCTGATGTTATTGAGAGAGGACCTCCTTGTCCCATTGAGGGGATTACACCGCATGGACACACGGTAAAATTTGAAATGTTCATTAATATTAATTTTACCTTTTAAGTGAATTATGCAATTCATTTGAATTAAACACACGTGGTCTTTTGATGTGATCCTTTAAAAATGTACAGGAGGACGAGGTGCATCATGATGGTGCATCCCATTCACCTTCACTTGGAGTGAAGAGGATTGCAGATCAGCTAGATGAGAAGAGTTAGACCTTTTTATTATATGATGTACATTTTATACTCTTTTTTTCACATGTTAGACCTTGTTATACATGTTATCGGGACTTTTTATCATGTTATTTGGACTTGTGTTATCAAGACTTATTATCGTATTATTTATATCATGTTATTTGGACTTGTGTTATCAAGACTTATTAGATCGTATTATTTATATCATGTTATTTGGACTTGTGTTATCAATACTTTTTATCATGTTATTTGGACTTGTGTTATCAGGACTTGTTATCAAATTATTTGTACTTATGGTTTGAATCTAGGTATATATGAGTTTACATGTAATATATGAGTTTTTCTAAATATCAATTGTAATTAAATACCAATTATAATTTTATCATTAATAGTATTCAATTGTAATTAAATTAAATATCAATTGTAATTGACAAGAGCAATTAATTTTAAAAATAGCATTAATCAAATAACTTATTAAATATAATTGGCATGCAACAATATATAGATGTAACTAATATTGACTTCAAGATTAATTTGAACTATAAAAATATGGATGTACAAATAACTATATATCATTATCCATTAGTGAATGTATAGGACAATATACAACTATGCATTCAACTTATATTTAAAACAAAATTGGACATGATTAAAAGTGAGCTCATGTGTTTTATAAAACCAAAATTAGACAAATACAAGTGTGCATTGAACTGCATAAATAGTTCATGTCTATGTTCTTCTAGAGGCCCTGCATCATAAAAATGAATGTTGAAATGTTAGAAAATATGTATTTAAATATAAAGTTCATTTATAGGATCCAAAATTTAAATAAATAAATTACACTCACCTAGTATTACAACTTTGATTACCCAAAAGTTGTAAAATGCACAAGTTGTCTGACATCTATGTTGTCCAGTTATACTTGACACCTGAAAACCAAAGTAATTAGCTCTACATATGAGACTTGAAAGAAGACATGTCTACATATAAAAATAAAATAATTAACAAAAACTTACATGTATAAATTTGATTCAACCTAATGTCGTATCAGCATCCTCTATTTTCTTCAATGCATCTATGATTACCTCATGCTCTTCCATTGAAAGTGTTCATAATATTTTATTAGCAGGTCTCCCTTTGTATCCTTCCAATTTGATATTTGTTGCCACTACCAAATGGAAATAATGTATAATCTTCTTTTCTGATTGGTAGTCTTCAAAAGTTGGCAAACCATTCCTTCTTGTTAGGTATCTGCATAGCCATGTACCAACAACCACACCAAACCCAATTGGATACTGAAAACCATTATTATCTACTTCATGACATGTCAACATTTTATTAGGTTCTATACATTGAGCTAGCCAATAATCACTATGCTCTTTATTATCCTCAGGTGGAACAACAACATACACATGTCCTGGAAGACAAAATTAAGTACATGTAAAAATAAAATTTCTAAGATGTTTAAGTCAAATACAATAATAAATCATATGAAATACATTAATAATATAGTTTAAAGTTTTACAAGAAATTTAATTAAATTACCAGGTTGTATGAGGTCTGAAACATGATCATAATCTTCTGATGAAAATGCATGATTTAGGTCTTCATTTCTTATATCATCTTGATCTTGTGGCTCACTAGGTGTTAAGGATTTATGTTTCCATTCTTCAACCCATTCCATATTCTCGCATTCTTCCCATTCACCTGCAATACAAAATTGACAAAAACATACAAGCTCCCTAGTCCATATAGTCCAAGTGTAAAAAATAGAACTCATAAATGAATGCCATTTAGAACACCTAATGGTTGTATCACAATCATATCTTGAAAGGATATTAATCTCTTCAAATAGCTAGAAGAAATGTCTGATTGTAGAGTCCTAACTTGATCCTATAGACAAACTTGTTTTACACCACTCAACAATTGCATGTGCATCTTTAAATTTTGCCTTTTCCTAAAATTGAGTTGCTCTCTACATAGGGCTCTCTTAACACATGCACCAACACCATCATGTTCTCCTTTACCATTTCTAGCCTCAAAAAAACTCCAAATATGTTGGACATTAATTGTCTTATGTGTCCTACTCAACCAATAAAACATTCTAGCATTCTTGAATTTCTCTGTGCAATTATCTGACCATATTAGATGTGTTATATGAATTTCTCTCTCCCTTGAATTCTCATAAAAAGTCTTACAGAAATACTGGACAAACTTTGATGATTTCAATTTATTATCACTCATATAGAAATGATACTCTCTCAAAATTATTTGATCCTCTTCTGTACTATCAGGTGCATGCCAATAGACAATATGAACAAACATTGTTACTTGCACTGAATTATAATATTGTGATTGGATCTGATCTTGTGGTGCAAGCATGTAGTTCTCTGCAAAGTCAATGACTGAAAGTATACTACCAATTGGAAATGTATTCTTGCATATGTGAAACTGTTCATCAAGCCATCTAGCATTTTGAGAGTGTTTCACATATTTAGGTACAACCTTATTCTTGAATTCGTTCATAAATGCATGAACACTAACTTTTTCAGTAATTAGATCACAATATTTTCCAACCTTTCCGTCCTTCAATTGATACTCAATAGTTTTAAATATTTTTACATCAACTAATTGATGACCAAAATGAATTAAAATATTTTCATGCAAACT
Source organism: Thuja plicata (assembly GCA_018584345.1). Classification (NCBI taxonomy): domain Eukaryota; kingdom Viridiplantae; phylum Streptophyta; class Pinopsida; order Cupressales; family Cupressaceae; genus Thuja; species Thuja plicata. The sequence goes on along the minus strand of MU225293.1, from coordinate 3,794,318 downwards.
TTCATCTAAAAATGCAAGATTTCCACATACATCACATACACCAAAAACACATGAATTCAAAACAAAAATTTGCTCATTAGGTGGATTAAAAAACAAACCTGATATAAACTCTTTTACAGTTTGAGGTGGTATATTTATACCACATTCCTGCAACATTTCATTAGTATGCATGATAGAACGTGTAGATCGAAATACATCATAATGATAATGAAATTGAACATGAGTTTTGCAACAACATGTTACTCTTTCCTTGTTAATCCTTACATACCATGGTTTACATTTTTCAAAAGATCTTTGACTAATACTAATAGTTAATACCTTAACATCCAAAAAAAAATTATACAACTCAATTTGAGTCATATCCAAAAGATGTTTTGGGTGTGGATCACAAATTTTTGAGCCGACTCTTAATTTAAGAACACCTCTGGCATTAGGTGATGCTCCTGTATTATCGTGCCAAAAAAGTTCAATCAAAGTTTTGACTTTAGGTTAGTAAGCTTCATGTCAGACCTTGGGAGTCTGCTACTAAAGCTCCACAAATGGTTTGTCGGATCACTTTCAAAGTTAACTCTTCTCTTTATAGCTCTTTCTAAATTTTTACGATGAATATTAATATATCCACTTATGTTTGTCATCATTCTTTTATCATAAGTAGTTTTGTTTACTAAAGTTGTTGTTATTGCTTGTCGTGCCGCATTCCTATCTTTAGAACGAATTTTCTTTCCGATTGTGCCAAAGGAACTAGTAACAGTTGATACAAATTATTTTAGAGACTCGTCCTTCTTCTTGGATTTTACATAAATTCTAACCTCTTCATCACTTTTTGCATTTTAGTCATTTTAATTAGTTGTAACATTGGTTGACGTTAAAACCCAAATTTCTTATTATAAAAAAATTATCTAAACAACTTAGTCATGTGTGTCCTAATCTGTCTCCATGAAACGAAACCACATAGATTGTCTAGCACATCACTTTTAATTTGAAATTGTTCATTCATTTCATTATCATTCAAAGGGGTTTCTTTCTCAATTGGTGTTTCTATGTCTACATCCACATTGTTGATCTCAGTTGTCGTTTGATTGTCAATTTTAATTGGGGTTTGAATTTCACTTTCAATTGGGGTTTGACATTTAGTTTCTACATTACTAATTTGTGGTATTTGATGTGCAATATAATATGTTACTCTATTTCCAGGAATAAAATCTAAACGATTTAAAGCGTAACCCGCTAATACAAAAAGATCAAGTTCTTTATCAGAATAAGTTTCATTTGGTTGTGAAGACATACCTGTATCCAACACTTGATTAGAAAATGCACCTGAACTTGATCCTATTGTATTTTCTTCTTCAACCTCTGCATCCATCGTGGTGTCCTCATTCTTCCCCTCTTCTGAAATGATTGTTGAACTCGATGCTCCAGAATTATTCAATTTTTGAATTCTTGCTCTTCTTTCTCGCTGTCATTTTGTCTCCTTCTCTCTATTTGCTGCAATCTCATCAGCTGTGAGAACCTTTCTTTGCCTCTTTCTGCGTTGCTTTGATCCCATGTTTTCACCAAAATTTGAATTCAAATTAATCCCTTCTTGTGAGATCCAAAACAAGACAAGAAAAGAGAATATTGATTCAAAATATTCTTTCTATTGCATGGATATGTCATTAAAATGATTGAATAATCATAAATCATTGAGATCAGGCCCACGATACTACTTTTTGTCTCCAACAGATCTTTCAGAAATGGGCACCTATAATTTAAATGAAACAGGAACCCATTTATAAAATAGGCGCCCGTTTATGAAACAAGTGCCCGTTTCTATTTCAACGGTCCAAATAGAAATGGGCACACATTTTTTGAATTTTATAAAATGGGTCCCCATTTCTTAAAACTAGGAGTGGGAACCGTACCTCCACACTAGTTTTTGGTTCGGGACAGGCTTGGTCCCACCAAGCCTGTGTTTGGCTTTGCAAAAATATGGCTAAGGCATTGATACATAAAATTTGTGCTTTGTTGTAATTTTTTGGAGGTCTTCCCAAATGAATTTTTTGACGAAACTAAAACCCATTTCAGTTCATACTGTACATATTATAAGAATATACATTAGATAGTGATATGAATAATTTTAGTTTTTTCACAATATTTATTATGCCAAAGTGGTACCTAAAGTTGAAATAGTAAGGTTAACTAAAATTTTAATAACTTTTTTGATTTTACATTTTTGGAAAAATGAATTATATGACATCAATCTAAATAGAATTTTATTCAAAATAAAATTTAAAAATTTAAAAAAAAAAGTGAAATTTTCATCAAATTATGGTGGTCGTACACCAGAGGTTTCAAAAATGTACTTTATATATATATATATATATTCTCATCAATCTTTGATATTTTAGGTACCTTTCCTCAGAAGAATTTACAAAAAATTATTTATTTACTTCAAAATAGGGTGGTCGTACACGTGTGCGGTATGGTCATGAAATGTGCATTATGAAAAAGGGGTTTTTAAACATGCCTACTAAAATATATTTTATACCATGTGGGTATTCAAATAAATTACATATTTGAAAACTAGACTCCGAGCACTACATTTTCTATCAGTGGATTTTTTTGAGATTTAATCTCTAAGTGCCTCAAAATTTGACATCAATTGACAGAGAATTTGAAAAACAGGGAAAACACTTTGACTTTTTGCCCAAAAGTGGGGTTCAACTTCTTGCAGCCACCCGTTATGTGTGTTGAGATTGTGAATTCTTGATATTATTAATTTCTATTTATTTACTTCAGTTATATGATTTGTGGTTTGAAAGTTATTAGTGCAGTTACTTATATCGGCGGTTAAATTTGTTCATTACTTGTTTGTACTGATTCACCCCCCCCAGTCATAAGATTTCCAACATAGAATGTCGCACAAGTTTTCCAAGGGATTCTTTGAAAATAATTCAATGCAACCAAATTCTCACACAAACACACCAATTTACAAATTGGAAGACTCGGTCACAAAAGGGCTCTCAAAATAGCTTTTAATCACTTGGTGATCACAATGAGACTCAACAAGGCTTTTTATAGCTCAATGGGGAAATGGAATTAAATGCCTTTGTACTTCATTTAATAGTTAAGACTCTTCACTCTGGAGATCAGAGATCTATTCACCATAATACCAAAAAAGATTATGGAATCCAGTGACCTGAGGCCCGACCAAAAACTGAGACTAGGAGGGGCAGACTCCAAAGTTTGGGACTCCAGAGAAAAATAATGCAAAACAAAACAAGAACAAGAGAAAGGGGAAAATAAAAAATGAGGGGACCCAACATTTTTCCTAGGGGAAAATTTAGGGATGGGTATACAGGGCATAACACATCCAAACTTTACTCACTGAACCAAAAAGATATGTACCACCATTACCAAACCAAGGATAACCATCCACAACATTTATTACTGGGTCACATAATACTGCATAGAATAGATCAATTTTTGTTCATTACCTGGAGAAAATCCAACTGATACACAAGTTTTGACATCAATGAAAACAATGCCAATAGCAATATCTCAACAATCAGGACCACAAGTCCCAAACAATTAGGGGATGCCAGATTACAGAGTACAACTAGTTCCAAGATCAGGACAAAACATGAAGGCCACAAATGGTAACATAGGGCCTAGGTTCAATGAAATAAAATATTATAGTGGAGAATAATAGAGGAGAACACTTATAAATAAGGTCTTACCTTGCTTTTGAACATGATTGAAATGATAAATGACTTATATTCTAATCTAGGTGTCTATTAAGTAGCATATAAAGTCCTACTATTGAAAACACACTAAAGTAGGTGCTAAATAATCATGAAATTGTACACATATGTTAGGTGTTTGCAATTTATGATGGTATATTTAGTCCCCACTTTAGCAGGAGTGTGAGGCGAACTCATTCTCATGTTAAATGAAATAAGAGAGAAGAGATGAGAGATAGATACAGAGAAATGATCATGGATAAACTACAAAGAGATAAGAAATCACTAAGTTTAAGGATAATAGCCCTTAAACAATGGATATTATCTCATACATCCACGTGCAAGGACAAATAAAAGAAATACAAAAAAACTAAAGCTTATTAAGATTCCAAGTCAACTAGTTGAAGATACCTTGAAGAACCTAATGTCTCAACCACTAGTATCGCACTCCAAAAGTTATTGCAAGAGTATATACCAAGGATGCACAACACTCCATGATCTAATACACTAGAAAATATATGAGAGCATGGAAAGAAAGAGAGAGAAGCCATAAATCCAATAGTCTAGCAAGTTGTGTTATGCTAGGTGATTTGTGGGAGAGAAAAGGAGAAGAGTAGAAAGGCTAGCAAGTTGTGTTATGCGAGTTCCACTCATCCCAAAGAGAGAGAGGGAAGGAGAATTGATGGTCTATCAAGCTATGAGATGCCAGTCAAGTCTACCTTAAAATGTTTTTGCACAAGGCAAATTTAAAATTTTGCGCATGGGATAGCTTACAAAAAAAGCTTTTTGCATGGGACGGCTTACAAAAACTTTATGCGTGAGGCGGCTTACAAGATCAGTCTTACAATTTAAAGAATAGTCTCTGTGTAGTGCCCCTCCACCAAGTTTCATTTTTTCTTTTGATCTAGACCATGTTTTGAATGTATATTTTCATGTGTGGATGTGACTTTCTTGTGGTATCCTAGTTTTTATTCCTGGGATGATTATGAATTACACTCTTTATGTTGGCATGGGTGCTCTGATGAGATGGATACATCTTGATTAGTATATTTTGATTATGTATATATAATTTCATTATGATGTTTTGACTCTTGACTTCATGACGCATTTAAGGTTTCGTTCTCCCTAGATTGTTCTTTGTACCTGCATAAAAATCATTAGTGGAATTAGTAAATTGATTGTTATAATAACATTTGATTAAATTTTACCAAGGACTTAATATAGGGTAACATTGATAATGTAAAGTGTTGACCTTTGAACCTGATTATGAAATTATAATTATTAACGCTTTGATATCTCTAACATTGGAATTGATAGCATTATTAAAATTATAATGAATAATGCTAATATTTATTTATTAATTATTTATGATTTTGAGATTAACATAAAATATAGCAAACAAATAAAATAAAAAGGGAATAGAGTTTTAGGGGGATATAATACCATTATTTAATGAAACAATAAATAATATATTTTTGGGCTTAATGAAACAAGTGTCAGGTAGTGGCGAAGTATTTGTCTAATAATTAATTGTAGTTATAATATTAAATATAATATAATAAAGTATAATAAATTTTATTAGAAGATAATAATTTAATTATAATAGAGTTTTGAAACTATAAGATAATTTTAGTAAATGTACAAAAGATAATTATTAAATATAAAATTTGTATAATGTACATTTATGAAATAATAATATATAATTTTAATTGAGAAATGTTTTATAATGATAAGTATAAAAACAATTAAGTTTAAGTATTGTATCTTAAAAAAGAAATTGAAAAGAAAAAAATAGTTAATTGCAATTGATTGAAATTGAAAAGAAAAAAATAATTAATTGCATTTACACTTATAAAATTGGATTTCTATCCTAAAAAGAAATATATAACGTGTTTCTGTACTATGGTTGTAATATCTCGTTATCTCTGTAATCTGTTTATGCATATTCCTTTCTCTATGTTGTGATTATTTAGCACTGAGAAACAATCTGCTTGATTGATTATGATTTTCTGGAAAATCATGCTCTTCCCTAATAAAAGTTATTTTAATGTTTTTTATATGGTAATTATTGGTTGCATTTAGAAATCTATATTTGAGATTGGACGCCTCCTTTGGGTCGGATTGCAGACATGATAGCGTTGAATTCAGCTGATGATAAGAGTTGTTTTCTTGATACAACTTTCCTTCTTTCCACCTTAGTTTTGAACCCTCTGGTTGCGCTAATTTCTGATTTGAACTCCTCAAGTGTTGGCTTTTTTTCATGATTTTAGATGCCATTTAGCTTGAAAACCTCTCTTTTTACAATTGGACTAAGACATGGCAAGTCACCTCCAGGCTGGGCGGTCATAGTGCATGTTAAGGATAACATTAATGTCTCAAGAAAGGAATTAATTGGGTCGGGCTTGCTTTATAGTTAATAGTTCAACTCATAACACATTAGTTTTATCTAATATAAGTTAACATATTATTGCATCTACTCTCTTACAAATAAACTAAGTAATTAGAAATTTCCAATAATCCCAGATTCGTTAAAGGAAGTGTTCCTTATTGAAATTTCTAATAATTCCAGATTTGTTAAAGGAAGTGTTCTTTATTTAATCTATTACAAATAGTCGTCAGATAATTCTATTTATGAATTTTTATGTTATTGTTCATTTTTGTCCTAGATTGATTTACGTATGTATATTTAGTCACAAGGACTAAGGTTCGGAAATAAAAGTTAGTAAACTATTTAAGTTTAGTAAATCTGTTCTAATTATGTTTTAATGTAATTGATAATCTATGGATTCTACTTATTTAGATGAATAGTTTATCATGTGAGTCTTAATTAGTCTTTACTCATTTTGATAATTAATTAGTCTTAATATGATCTTAATGTTTTAGATTCATTATGTTAGAAGTATATCCTAATTATGTTCATTTTATTTATTTATATTAATGAATGAAAGTTAAAATTATTAATAAAAAATAAGTAAAATGGAGCCCTGCGACTACAATGGCTACAATGGCCGACTGTGGCCTTGGCGCTCTTACCAGTCATGGGGTCCTTCGAAAGAGGATCGTAGGCAAACACAGTGGGATAGAAGAAGGCCAGAACCCCTGTGGAATGATGATAAAAGAAAGGGGCGATTGCCCTTTAATCATTATAAAAGACAGCGTTTTAACACAGAGACTAAGCTCCCCAATGGCTCCAGACAAGGTTTTCAGCGATACAACAGACCTAGGCAGCAAGGAAATAGTTGGGATGGTGGGAGAAGGGAGAATAATGGAGCTTCACCGAGGCAAAAGGAAATTTTCAGGTCAGCCCCAGAAACCCTCAATTTCAAACAGATTGAGAAAAAGTTTTGGCACCCAAAGAACAACAAGCCAGATTCAAATCTTCCAAACATTTCGACCGAAAACAACAAGTTTAACACAGAGGTAGGTTACCCTCAATTTGTAAGACCTTCCTCTCTTTTGATCACCAATGAACATTGGAAAAAGCCAGTAGAACGCTTGTAGGATAGGGCTTTCTTTATGAAATGGTTGAGGTCATGACCTTGTTGATGAAAATTATTCAATTGTGTATTGTCATTGATGTATACACAAATGTAGTGATGTTACACAAATATCTATACCTAAACCGAGCACACTTAGTATATGTCATGTTCTCTCGGGCATTGAAGAAGACCAGAGTGATTTTCAGTTCTAACCAAGTTCACTCGGGCAATACAGTAACGGTCGGGCATTGAAGGATTACAGTGTTAACCGAGTTATACACTTAGTGTCAGCCGACTAACAACAATTTACATTTTATGTTTAATTTGTTATATGCAGCCGACAGACTTAAGTTTTATTATTTATTTGGAAGGTTATTCAAGCCGACTTGACGAGGCCTATCATATATTTACAAGGTCAAGTTTGGATTGAATGTGTGTAAGAAAAAAATAAAGATATATGGCAGAACTTTGATATGAAGAGTGAAGACGAAATCAGATGGGATTCTGATTAAGGACAGCACATCTAGATAGAGGTGCAATAGAATATTTGATCAGTGAGGATCCAGTTTAAAACCAGAGTAGAGATCTCAATCAGAAAAGACAGCTGCTTCATCAAACAGGTCAATCCATTGTTACTCTCTAACAATTGTAGCAGTGATCCAAATCTCTTTATAGAGTAGACTTAACAGTCTTTCATAAATCCTCTCATAAGGTGACATTTCTACATTGAAGTGTTTTGAAGACCGTCTAACAAGGCCACTCCTTACAGGGTGATTAAATCCTCTAACAGGGTCACACCTAACAATGTGTTTTGTAACCTTTAACAGGGTTGGCTCCTAACAGGGCTCACTTCAAAAGAGTGAAAAATAGTAACTAGTTGCAATTAGTGGTTTTCCCAAATTGGGTTTCCACGTTAAATCTTGGTGTCATCTATGTACATGTTATTTTCTTTATGCTTTATGTTTCTACACTTAATCACTAAAGGATGATCACAGTTAATATTTTAAGATTGCTTTGTTAACCAAGTAACAGCAAAATGTCTTTGTTAATTGAGTAACAGTGATAAGTTTGATTAAGACATCTAAGGGACTTAGATTTGTTTTTGTGGTAACCGATTCACCCCTCCCCTCTCAGTTACTCAACCCATTTCCAACAATTGGTATAGGAGCATTTGGTACTTTCAGGGAAGGTTTCAAGGCTTAAGCTAAGGATCAGAGATGTCTTACAGAAGGGAGATCCCCAAGCTTAACAAAGACAACTTTGCTGCATGGAAAAATTTGATGAGGCTACATCTATCTACTATTGGAGATACTGGTTTGCAATTCTTGGATCACAAGTATGTGGAACCACTGAGACCTATGTTTGTGGATCAGATGGTGGACATGAAGAATCATAACATAATGATGATTGATATAGCTTCTTCACTCAGCTATTTAGAATTTGATGAAGTCAAGGACTACCCTACTACCTACGATATGTGGAAGAAACTATATGATATACATGGAAGAGATGACAATGTAAAGAGATCCAAAGTAGAAAGTCTCAGAGGTCAGTTTGATCAGATGAAAATGAAAGAAGGAGAAGACATTACAAAAAATAGTGAAAGAATCAAGAAAAGTGTAAGTGTCATCAGAGCTGTCGGTGGAACAATTGAAGACAAAATAGTGGTTAGTAAGGTATTGAGAACTTTACTTTCTATCTATGCAATTAGAGTTTCAGCTATTCAAGAGATGAGGTACAGTAATGATATAACTCTAGATGCATTGGTTGGAAGGCTTACATCTTTTGAGTTGGACAATTTTGACAATTATTCTCCTAATCCTAGCAATTTTGAGTCTGCATTCAAAGAAAAAATAAACCTTGGTAAGATGGATAGAAACTCAAAAGGAAACCAGATTGATAGTGATAGTGATGATGATTCTGATGATGAAGATTTAGAAATCATCGAAGCATTACTTGCAAAGAGAGCTTCCAAAGGAAAGTACAAAGGAAGAATACCATTGATATTCTTTTCATGTGATGAGGTTGGTCACATTGCTACTAAGTGTCCAAACAAAGAATACAAAGGTGAGAGAAAGTTCAACAAGTACAAAGGCAAGAAATATTTCAAATTTTACAAAAGCTACAAGGAAAAAGGTAAGAAATCTTGTTATATTGCAAAAGATTCTGATAGTGGTGAAGATGAAGATGAAATGGTTTACATTGCTATTAAAGATGAGTTAGACAATGAAGATAATGAAAAGACTGCACTTTACTCTCATATTAGCAAAAATGACACTTGGATAATTGATAGTGGTTGTTCTCACCACATGACTGGTGATAAAACTAAATTTGAAAATCTTGAGCACTATGATGGTGGGAGTGTCAGTTTTGGGAATGATGAAACTTACTATGTGAAAGGTAAAGGTTGTATTGCATTAACTGAAGGAATCAAATGTGATAATGCTTATTGGGTTGAAGGACTAAGGCGTAATCTACTAAGTGTGGCACAACTGAATAACATTGGTTTCAAGGTAGAATTCATGAATGGTAAGGCCAAGCTCCTGGATGATAAGGGAAACCTAATTGGAACTGGCAAGCAAACAAAAGGTAGTCTATTCTATCTTGATCTCACTGAAATTTCATGTTTTATTGCACAAGTAGAACAAAAGCAACATAAGAAAGAACAAAAGAGTAAGAGGTATTCATATTTTAAAGAAACCTAAATTGGCAATATGCAAACGATGTCAAATTGGGAAGATGGGCAAAACTAGTTTCAAGAGAAAGAATTACAATACAGAAGAAGTCTTGGAGTTAGTGAATATTGATCTATGTTGACCAATTGGAAAAACAAGTTACACAGGAGAGAAGTATTTCATTCTATTTTTTGATGACCATTCCAAAATGATTATTGTTATGTTTCTCAAAGAAAAATCAGAAGCTTTTCAGAAGTTTAAGTGGTACCTTTCCAGAGTTGAGAAGGAAACATGAAAGAAACTTAAATGCTTAAGATTTGATTGAGGGGGTGAATTCATTTCTAATGAGTTCAATGAATTTTTCAATGAAAGAGGAATCAAGAGACAAGTATATGCACCCGTACACCACAGAAAAATGGGATAGCAGAAAGAAGAAACATATCCATTATGGATTGTGCAAGAACCTTGATGATTGAAAAGAATGTTGCAACCAAATATTGGAAGGAAGTTATCAGCACTGCAATTCACACCTTGAATAGAGTTCAACTGAAGAAAGGTACTGAGAAGACACCTTTTGAATTATGGTATGGCTATAAACCCAATGTTTGTTATTTCAAATTATTTGGAAGTAAATGTTACATCTTGAAGGAAGCAAGAAATGGAAAATTTGATATAAAAGGTGACAAAGGTATATTCCTAGGCTACTCCTATAAAAGAAAAGCATATAAATGTTTGAATCTTGCTACTCATAAAGTCATAGAAAGTGTACATGTAAATATTGATGAGTTTGCAGAGAGAAGTGAAGAAAAGAGCAGTAAAGAGCCTGAGGACTACAGAAACTTTGTTTATTATGAACCTGATACTATACCTAAGACACAGGCAATGGTGATTGGACAAAAACCATGTCAACCACTGAATTCATCAGCACAAACCTTGTTGCAACATGTACAACCTGAGTCTAAGATTGAAGAAACTGAGTCATAGATAGAGGGAACCGAGTCACAGACAGAGGCACCTGAGTCCCAAACAGAGGCACCCGAGTCTCAGACAGAGGCACCCGAGTCTCAGACAATGGAACCTGAGTATCAGTTGGAAGAGAAGAAAAAAATGTTTGAGCTTGGTGAACCAAATGGAGCAAGCCCAAAATCATAAAGAAAGGAACTTGTACTTGCCAAATATGTCAGAAGGCATCATGCACCTGAGAAAATAATTGGAGATCAGATAGAAGGTATAATGACAAGGAACAAACTTAGAGGTACATGTTTGCTTAGTGAAATTGAACCAAGATCCATTAAATATGCGTTGAATGATGAAATTTGGATAGAATCCATGAATGTAGAGATTAAGCAAATAGAAAAGAACAAAACCTGGACTCTTGTACCTAGACCAAAAGACAAGAATGTGATTGGTACTAAGTGGGTTTTCAGAAATAAGATGAATGAAAAAGGTGAAGATACTAGAAACAAGGTAAGATTAGTGTGTAAAGGATATTCTCAAGAAGAGGGTATTGATTATGGAGAAACTTTTTCTCCTATTGCAAGACTTGAAGGAGTCGGAACTCTTCTGGCATACGCAGCACATAAAGGATTCAAGGTATACCAAATGGATGTAAAATCTGCATTCCTGAATGGAATTTTGGAAGAGGAAGTCTATTGAGCAACCTGAAGGTTTTGTTGACCCTAACAAAAGGAAAATGGTTTGCAAATTGCACAAAGCCTTGTATGGAATGAAGCAAGCTCCTAGAGCCTAGTATGAAACATTGCATGGTTACCTAGTAAGTATTGGATTTCAGAGAACTAATGACAATAGTAGCTTGTACATCAAAGAAGGACCTCAGAAAAAGATATTATTAGCAGAGATATTTTTTGATGATATACTATTTACTAGATATGATGCTTTATGCGAAGCATTCTCCGAACCTATGAGTAAGTAATTTGAGATGTCTATGTTTGGAGAAATCAAATTCTTTGTTGGTTTACAAGTTCGTCAGATGAAGGATGGTATCTACATTACTTATTCTAAATACATTAAAGAGATACTGAAGAAATTTGGAATGGAAGATTCCAGACCAGTTGGGACACCTATGTCTACTGGACATAATTTGTCTAGGGATGATTACTCAAAGGAGGTAAATCAGACTACCTACAGATCCATGATTGGTAAACTTCAATATGTTTGTCACACTAGACCTGATATTGCATTAGCAGTTGGTATTGTTGCAAGGTTTTCAGCTAATCCTAGAGAGAATCATTTGATGGTTATCAAAAGGATTCTGATCTTAAGGGTACTAAAGATTATGGATTATGGTATAAGAAAGGAGGAAACTTTGATTTGAAGACTTTTACTGATGCTGATTGGGCAGGAAGTGTTGATGACAGAAAGAGAACCAGTGGTGGAGAATTATTCCTTGGAAAGAGGTTAGTCTCTTGGACCAGCAAGAAATAGAATTGCATCTCTTATTCTATAGCAAAGGCAGAGTATGTTGCTGCAACAGTAAATTATTCAAATATCATATGGTTCAAATAGTTGTTGTTAGGTATGAAGGAGGAAATCAAAGAACCAATTATTATCTATTGTGACAACACTAATGCAATTAACATTTCAAAGAACCATGTGATGCATACTAAGACTAAGCATATTGCAATAAAGTATTATTTCTTGAGGGAATTGGTTTAGGACAAGGAAGTAAGGTTGGAATATGTGAATACTAAAGAACAAATTGCAGACATATTCACAAAACCTTTACCTAAGGATGCATTCTTGTATCTTAGAGGAAAGCTAGGGGTGATTCCCCTAACTAAGGCTCACTAATGGACAGATTAGTGATGCATCAACCAAGCTACATGATAGATTTAACATGTTGATGTAGATTGTCAGAGCTCATTGCATATGAATCAGTACATTAGGTACACTACAATTTCATTGGATAGAGTCTTTGGCATTGGTTGTCAAAGAGGGAGAGATTATCGATTTCATGCCAAAGAAATTATTAAAGAGATTTTATTGATGATAGAGGGAGAAATTTTATCAGAAACAGAGATTCATGTAAGAGGGAGAAATCTGTATTTCAGTGATTGTGAAGACAGAGGGATTTTTCTGGATGAGAATGAGAATGACGCTAAGGACATTAATAAAATTTATATTATTGTTTCTGTTGCTCTAAAATTATTTGTATTATGACATGTTGTGTTTCCATCAATGCCAAAGAGGGAGATTGTTGATGGCGATTATTCAATTATGTATTGTCATTGATGTATATACAAATGTAGTGATGTTACACAAATGTCTATACCTAAACTGAGCACAATCAGTATATGCCATGTTCTCTCAGGCATTGAAGAAGACCAGAGTGATTTTTAGTTCTAACCGAGTTCACTCGGGAAAAACAATAACAGTCGGGCATTGAAGGATTATAGTGTTAACCAATTTATACACTTAGTGTCAGCGAACTAACAACAGTTCACATTTTATGTTTAATTAGTTATATGCATCCAAAAGAATTAAGTTTTATTATTTATTTAGAATTTTATTCAAGCCGACTTGACAAGGCATATCATATATATACAAGGTCAATTTTGGATTGAACGTGTGTAAGAAAAAAGCAAAAAATATATGGCACATTTTTTATGTTAAGAGTGAAGGTGAAATCAAATGGGATTATGATTAAGGACAAAACATCCAGATAGATCTGTGATAAAATAGTTGATTAGTGAGGATCTAGTTTAAAACTAGAGCAGAGGTCTGAATCAGCAAAGACAGTTGCTTCATCAAACAGGTCAATCCATTGTTACTCTCTAACAATTGTAGCAGTGATCCAAATCTCTTTACAGAGTAGACTTAACAGTCTTTCATAAATCCTCTCACAAGATGACATTTCTACATTGAGGTGTTTTGAAGACCTCTAAAAAGGCCACTCCTTACAGGGTGATTAAATTCTCTAATAGGGTCACACCTAACAGTGTGTTTTGTAACCTTCAATAGGGTTGGCTCCTAATAGGGCTCACTTCAGAAGAGTGAAAAATAATAACTAGTTGCAATTGGTGGTTTTCCCAAATTGGGTTTCCATGTTAAATCTTGGTTTCATCTGTGTACATGCTATTTTCTTTATGCTTTATGTTTCTACACTTAATCACTAAAGGATAATCACAATTAATATTTTAAGATTGCTTTGTTAACCGAGTAACAACAAAATATCTTTGTTAACTGAGTAACGGTGATAAGTTTGATTAAGACTTCTAAGGGACTTGGATTTTTTTTCTGGTAACTGATTCACCCCTCCCTTCTCATTTACTCAACCCATTTCCAATAATTGTTAGAGAGTAACAATGGATTGACCTGTTTGACAAAGCAACTGTCTTTGCTGATTCAGATCTCTGCTTTAGTTTTAAACTAGATCCTTGCTTATCAAATATTCTATTGCAGCTCTGTTTGGATATTTTGTCCTTAATTAGAATCCCATCTGATTTCACCTTCACTCTTCATATCAAAACTCTACCATATGTTTCTATTTTTTTCTTACACACATTCAATCCAAACTTGACCCTGTATATATATGATAGGCCTTGTCAAGTCGGTTTGAATAACCTTCCAAATAAATAATAAAACTTAAGTCTGTCGGTTGCATATAACCAATTAAACATAAAATGTAAACTACTCTTGGTCGGCTGACACTAAGTGTATAACTTGGTTAACACTGTAATCCTTCAATGCCCGACCGTTACTGTATTTCCCGAGTGAACTTGGTTAGAACTAAAAATCACTCTGGTCTTCTTCAATGCCCAAGAGAACATGGCATACACTGACTGTGCTTGGTTTAGGTATAGACATTTGTGTAATATCACTATATTTGTGTACACATCAATGATAATACACAATTAATAATTGTCATCAACAATCTCCCTCTTTGGCATTGATGGCAACACAACATGTCATAATACAAAGAATTTTAGAGAAATAGAAAGAAGAATAAAATTTTATTAATGTCCTAAGCTTCATTCTAATTCTCATCCAGAAAACTCCCACTGTCTTCACAATCACTGAAATACATTTTCAAATCTTCCAAACACTTCAACCAAAAACAAAAAGCTTAACACAGAGGTAGGTTACCCTAAATTTGTAAGAGCTTCCTCTCTTTTGATCAACAATGAACATTGAAAAGAGTCAATAGATCACTTGTAGGATAGGGATTTCTTTATGAAATGGTTGAGGTCATGGCCTTCCATTGCAAAAATACAAAGATGGATGACAAAACATTGGGGAGATCATTTTGAGATCAAAACCCTATCCAATGAATTCTTATTGATCCTTTTCCCCCACAAAGATGGATAAGGAATGGGTTCTTAATGGGGGCCCATATATGTTTCACACCAAAGGCTTCTATGTCTATGATTGTAAACCCAACTTCAACCTGGAGGTAGAAAAAGTCAAAGAGGTAGAAATATGGTTGAAGCTTAAAAACCTGCCATGGGAATATAAGGATGAGGCCACTCTCACAGTTATAGGAAATAGTATTGGAAACTTTGTAAGTTTAGAGGAAGAGATGGATGCATGTGAATTCTACTCCTACTCTAAGATCATAGTGAAAATACAAGATTGTTATCAAATCCCTAATTATGTGGTTTTAGGCTCATCATATGGTGAATGGAGGCTGAAAATTGAAGTTGAATGTATAGAGAGAGAGAGACTAGGGGAGATGGGCCAAAAGAAAAATAAGATTCTTGATATCAATCGAAATTTGGATTGGATCAAGGAGATAGAGGAGAGGAAAACCCGAACACCATCTTGGTCTATCCAATATGAGGAGGAAATGATCCTAAGCAGAGTGGAAATAGAGAGACCAACTAAGGAAATGCATAGTGAAAAGGAAGGACATGAAACTGGCATAGGGTTATTACATGTGGGATCAACCATTTAGAATGATGGCATACATATCTGTGACTCAACTCAAATGGTTAAAGAAACCCCCTTTTCTCAAAAGAACAATGACAACACACAAGATGCTTTAGTGGTAGAGCAGATATCTACTGTTATCCTCGACACTATGGAGGAGCATCAATTAACCCTGAGAACATGTAATGAAAGGAATATGGATAGAAGCACCAAAACTGACTTGGTGATGTATGGCTCCTATGGATTAAACTCTCATGTAACTGTTACAGGGCTAGGTGAAAATTATAATCATGATTTTTGCAAAGATATTCAAATTTATCCAATCATAAATTTGGAGTTTTTCATGATTGGTATGCAATAAAATACGGGAAATGGATGGGCTTAAGAATAAAATTATGACTCACAAGAGGAAGGAGGAGGGAATGAGGAGCTGGGGTTGCAAGATTAGATAGATATAATAGAAGATAGAACCATACAGTAGACTCCTTCACAGGTTCATAAACCGAATGTAAAGGCCAAACAGAAAAGAGGCCCCAAACCCGCGCATGTAAAACTTACAATGGTTGGTAACGCAGTAGACCAGGCAAAACTCCTGAGATGGGAAAGAGGTTATCCCTCTTCCTGGAAGAAATAAAGATTATTTCATAGAATTTCAAGGGTTACAATTCCCCTGACAAGAGGCATTTGGTCAAGAGATGTCTTGACCAAACCCAACCAGATTTAGTGTTCTTACAGGAAACAAAGCTAAGTGGGGTGGGTAAAACATAATTTTTGAGGAAGTTTGGGATGTGGTGATGCTTATTCACTGAGGCAGATGGTGCTTTTGGTGGAATGAGAATTTTATGGAAGGAAGCGGTGATGAATGTGTCTTTATTGGAGGAGGGTAGTTAGTGGCAGTTAGTAGAAGTGACTTCCTTTCAGCTTAGGTTGAATTTTTTTGCAGTCAATATATATGGGTCGTGTAGTCAAGCTTTGAAAAAACAAATTTGGAACTCCCTATCTATCATCAGCGATAGAATGAAGAATAGTTTGTATGTTATGGGAGGGGATTTTAATACAATAACCTCTCCAATGAAGAAATTGGGGGGAGCGGGATGGATCATCCAGAGTCAAAGAGACTTTGTAGATTTTGTAATGACAAATGAACTTCAAGATGTGCAGTTCAACAATGGAGTCTTCACATGGACCAACAGAAGATAGGGGTTCTCAAACATTTCCAAGAAATTGGATAGATTTATCTTGGGGGGAGATTCAATGGACACAAGATGGATGTGTTAGGAAGAGATCTTACTGATTACAGGTTCAGACCACTTTCCAATTTCTTTGAGGATTGTTGATGATATTGCTCTTGAAAGAGCTCTCTTTATGTTTGAAAAGATGTGGCTACCTGAATAGGGGTTTATGGATCTAATAGGACAATGGTGGAACACATCACCTAGGCAATCTGGTAATGTGGCTTTCTTTTTTTTATGAAACTCCAATATTTATAAGAATGTCTTAAAGTGTGGAACCGTGAAGTCTTTAAAAATATTTTTGATGAAAAATTCAGACTAGAAACGGATATGGAAAATTTAAATGAAAAAATCATTAATGAAGGAATAGAATCTAAGGTCTTTAACCGAGAAAAGGACTTGAAGAGACAATATAATGAGGTTCTGGATAGGGAAGAGATCTATTGGCTTCAAAATTCAAGGGAGTTATGGTTAAGAGAGGGTGACAGAAACACTAAGTTTTTTCACAACTCAGTCAAAGGAAGGAGATCTCTTAATAAAATTTTCTCCATCAAAGACCAACAAGGTAATGTGTTAACAAATCCTGCATTGATAAATGCAGAAGCTGTAAGTTTCTTCTCTTCAATATTCAATCAGAATGAGAAGGAGTTGAATGACGCTTCATATTTTCTAGGGGTTATCCCAAGAGCGATATCGGGGGAACAAAATGACATGCTAATGAAGGCTATTTCTATGAAAGAGGTGAAAGTTTCTTTGTTCAGTTTAGGGAGTGATAAGGCTCCGGGGCTGGATGGGTTTCCTGCCTTGTTTTTTCAAAAAATTTGGCACGTTATAGGCAAAGATCTGCATGCAGTGGTAGAAGATTCTAGACAAAAAGGAACCCTATTCAAAGATTTCAATAACACTTTCTTATCCTTGATCCCGAAGAAGGGAAAGAAAGATTCTTTTGATGATTTTTGGCCCATCGCCCTTTGCAATATAGTTTACAAAGTTATAGCAAAGGTAATTGCTAATAGGATGAAACTAGTGTTTCCAACAATCATCTTGAAGGAACAAAGTGAGTTTGCACCGGTAGATCCATTTATGAAGGAATAATTGTAGTGCATGAAGTAATTCATTCTCTAAAAGTTGGAAAGGTGGCAGGAATGATCATCAAATTGGATATAAAGAAAGATTATGATAAAGTAAATAGGGGCTTACTCATGACAATATTAAAGATATTCATTTTTTATAATCACTGGTGTGAATGGGTGTCAAGTTGTATTTCATCCCCCTAGCTTTCTATCTTGATCAATGGCAGACCCCAAGGTTTTTTTTAAACTACCACTGGCATCCGTCAAGGGGATCCCTTACCCCCCTTCTTATTCATTATCCTAGCTAAAGCTCTAGAGAAATCAATAAAAGTAAGAGGCTCCTCGGGTTCTTGGAAAGGCATCATGGTAGCTAGAGGAATGGATTCAGTCACTCACTTGGAGTTTGTAGATGATACATATCTGATGGGTGAGGCCTGGACAAGAGAAGCCAGAATAATAAAGGCATGCTTGGAATCTTATAGTAATGCATCGAGACAATTCATAAATTGGAAAAATTCAAAAAAAAAATTCTTCAACACCTCCCTCCTGGTGCAATAGAACATATGTAGAATTTTGAGCGTGAAGGTAGGGGCTCTACCAAGTAAGTATTTGGGGATTCCATTGTTTGAGGGAACATCAAAAGAAAACCTCTAGAAAGACTTAATTGATAGTTGTGTGAAGAGGATGGAAATTTGGAAAGGCAAATGGCTCACATATGTTGGATGTATCCTTATGTTGCAATCAGTCATATCTTCTATTCCAATATTCTTCATGAGTTTCCTAAAGATCCCAATTAAAGTATTAAGGTATATTGAGCATAGAATGAGACACTTTTTCTGGAATGGGGGACAGGAGGAGGCCGAAATCCCTTTACTAGAATGGGATAATATATGCAAACCAAAGAAGAAAGGTGGCCATTAGTATACAAACAGAAAACACATTTTGAACCATTGGTAACACCTACACCAAAAGATAGACTTTCAATACAAATCGAAAGTAACAGATAACAAAGGTCACCGAAAGTGCTAAGTTCAAGAGAAACCTGACACAATTTACATAGTTCAACCCGAAAGTGTTGAAGTGTAAACCGACAGAATAGAAAAGAAGAGGAACCTGAAAAAGAAAGGGAACCCAATGGACAGTTCATAGAAGGAACACCGATAGACTGACAACAAAGCAACCCAAGCATCAGATACTAAAAGTCAGTTATATCTCGAGAAATGTAGATCTGACTTCCAAGTCAGATAAGACACTTATGTTTTATATTTAGCATTTTGATTTAATTTAAAACCATTTCTTGAGGGACAAGCATTGTAATTGTAATTGTTTTAATCACTCTAATTGATTGAAAAATGCAAACTAGGAGATCAAGGTCAAGTTGTAAACCTTTGATCATAGAGTTATCTGTGTAATACATGAAACTAAAATAGGTCAATCTATTGTATAAATAGATGTGTAATAATTCATTTCAAACGAGATGATAGGATGATAGTAGCCAAGGAGCACATCTATGGATCAGACTAAGATTTTCAAGCAAGAACAGTAAAAGATAAATTAGGTTATCAAGAACCAAATTCAAGGCTATCGAGCAACAGAGGTATTGATACATTGTACATGTGAATTTAATGGATCTATAATCAGAAATGATAGATTGCATACACTGAGGTCATTGAATATTTTTTTCTACATTCTAACAAGCGTAGCAAATAGAAGAAATCTTTTCAAGAAAGGTGAATTTAACAATCCTTTGTAAATATCTTAACCGATTGCACACTAAACAGTGTTGCTAAAGCTCTTAATAGAGTATACCTTAACCAGTTGCCAAATAATATTCCTATAAGTGTATATCATCAGAAGTGATCAAAATTGTAAGCCTTAACCGGCCCTTTCCATTCTATAGATAGTGAAGCTTTATGGGTTTCATCCCTGCCACAGTTTTTACCTTCTAACAGGGGTTTTCTGGGTTACCAAATCTTGTGTCATGTGTCTATACATTTCATGAATGCTTCTATGAATGTTTTACATGCTTATTGAATTATGAATTGATGTTACATACACAAAGATAGAATAGCATATATGAATGGTAATAAAATGTATTGATCATAAACAATATAAAGAAGCTAGAATCAAGATGAGATAGTTGATGGATGAAAGAAAGATTATGGCATCTTGTTGTAGTGAAACAAACTATCAAGAAGAGGAGATACCTGATCTATTTGAATCATCACAATCTGCATCAAGAAAAGCATCAGACACATCTGAAGAAAGCATCACAAGCTTAAATGAAATCAATCAACATCTAGTTGGACAAGTGAAATCTCTGCAAATCGGTCAAGAGACATAGATGGTAAGAATGATTGATGTCATGAAAAATGCTAGACAAGCTGAGCAAGAAAGAACACTAGCTATTGATGACAAGAGGAAGATTACTGAAAAAGCTATAATAAATCATGAGATCACCAATCATATTATTCTTATGAGTCAGGAGGCAAACAGAATGAACATAGAACTCATTGAAAGAATAGAATATATCAGTGAGCTAAGAGAAGAAAATGAAAAATTGAAGCATGAAGTGAGAGTTTAGCAACATCATAATGACATGATCAAGAGAGCTGAAGAAAGCACCAAAAGGATGGATGATTTTCTAGATGGACAAAGAAGAATCAACAACAATACCGGACTAGGCTATACCGAAAATGAAGAATCACCATGCCAAGCTAATCCAAAGAATGTCTACACAAATCCAACACCAAGAAATAAGTCATGCAATCACTATGGAAAACTAGGCCACACATCAAATGTCTGCAAGAGAAAAATAAAAGGTATTCCTAAATCCACACCTTCATTCATAGGAATTTGTTATAAATGTAACAAGAAAGGACATAAAGCATATGAATGTAAATCTGAGGTGAAACAACCAAAGAAGGAAACCTACATGGAAAAATACTGTCCTACTTGAAAAATGCATGGTCACACATCTCTTAAATGTAGGAAGAAGAAAAGGCAAGCATGGAAGCCCAAAGAAAATGAAACTGCCTATCAACCGAAAAGAGCGGATAACTCATATGTTTGGGATTGCAACACATGGGTAAATTGCACAGCATGTGGAAGATTTGGACACATAGCTACAAACCGTATGAGACAATGAATGAGAAAGTCTAAGAGCTAGACTAACCCTGGAATGGCATGTCTACACTATCATAAATTTGGTTATTTAAGAAAGGACTGCAAAGACCGAGTGACAGAGACAAGCATTTTTGCTAATGGAAACACCATTGAAGACACCAAAAAGATGAGAAACAAAATGTGGAGGAAAGCTACAAAAACTGATAAAGCTAGACTAAGCAATGCAAATGGTGACACCTTATCCAATGGATCTGGTGACATCACCACCCCCACCTAAGAAAAACATGTAAGTATGGAGCTGCATTATGCCAAGATATATTTTGCATCAATTCCATTATACATTGATGAAATGCCAAACTAGCATGATTAAATATGCACTATGGTATTAGTTGCTATAATTCTGTGAATTCAATCTCATCAGTTAATGCTTACCAAAAATCATCGGTGTACATACAAAGATAAATTTTCTATACTTACTGAGCATCATCGCTTAACACAAAAAGCTAAGTCGCTAGTGTAAACTAAGCTCCGTTAGTAATCATGTAAAAAGACATTGTTGTCTTCACCATATACCAAGATTTGTCGGTAAAAAGTCAAATGAGTTGACACTTGGCCCAAGCATCATGTTCTCACTGAGAATGAAGTGTGTATGCTACCTAAAAACTCCATCTTCAAACACCAAGAAGTTGGTGAGAATTTATGACATGACTTAGGGCAAAAGTCTATAAATAGTCGACGGAATAGCTCATTATTCACAACGTGATTTGAGAGAAGAAGAAGAGCAAAATCAGAGCACGAAGTGACCAAATTACAGAGCGACTTCAACCCTATTCATAGCACTCAGAAAGATTCCAAACAATCATAGAAGGTTGAAGTAAGTAACAACATTCACCAAGAACTCTACTTTCTTTTACGGGAAAAAGCCCTAAATCTTTGAAACGATGGAAACTACTTCACGAACATCCAAGATCAAGAATAAAAACAAGATAAAGGTCAATCTAATCAAGAATACCACTTGTGAAGAAACTCATTACAAGATCTATCCCGAGGTTTCTTCACAACCTGACAATTCTAGTGCATTCTCTAGTATACCAGCTAGGTTTTTACTTGTTGAGGATGTCCGAGCATATATACACTGCAAGATTGCAGAAATAGGAGACCTGGAAGTTGAGAAAGATTACAAAAAGCTTTGCAATGATGATGGAACAATCAAAGAATAACATAAGCACATTCAAGTAAAAGGGCTCACACATGCCCTATTATTCCTGAAGGAATTCAAGACCGAATGAATTCAGATAGTACTGAGTAGAGTACATGGCCGAAAGATATGGCTAGATGAGCCAAAACCGATAACTAGGGATGTTATACATGCTGTCACTGGTTATCCCATAGCTGATAAAACAAAGGCACTAAAGCACCCCCCTCGTGATGACATTGAAAATAACACAAGAGCATTATGGGATGGAAGAGGATTAAAGGTATCCACCATCAACGATGATGAAATGAAATTTGGAGCATGTGTCTTAGGATACAAATGCTTTTAGGCTAGCAGGATGAACAGTATTGCATCCAGAGTAGTGGATACAACATACAAAATTGTTAAGAAGGGACTGCATTTAGATCTATCAGAACTTCTACTAAGGAAATTAGATGAGAACATTAGAACAATTAGGACTTCAAAGTCTAACTCATGTAAGTTTGGTTCACTCATTATGTGCATATTTTTCTATTTTCAAGAATCCTTCCCATCTATCGGCAATGTCAAATGGGACACTCCCCAACCAGTTACCACATAGATTAGTGAGTTCATCAAATCACTAGGAGATCATTTTGAATCAGTCATGGATGAATACTTCATTGGATTCAAGGATAGAATGCAGAAGAGGGTGAGGATACCAGAACAACTGGTAGAAAAGTACAATACTAAAATTTGTTTTATGGTGGACACTGTTTACACCTATATCAAGCAAGCTGGACCAAGAACAGTATGGATGGAACCACTTGACTATGAGGTTAACATAGATCAAAAAATAAATGATATAGATGCATTGATAAATGAACCATTGGACAAGTCCCAACCTAAGTTTGGAAATTATGAGGAAGCCAAAGAAAGGATAAAAACTGGCTTAGTTGTGAAAAAGATTGACAGGGAGAAGGACAAAATGGTTAAGACTTTGAAGAAAAAGTTGTTGGTGAATGAAGAGGAAAAAGAACAGACATAAGAAACCAAGGGTCAGTCACCCATCGGTGAAGCTAAGAAGGTGAGTGAGTCAGAATCCACAGAGTTTGATGCAACACCCCCAAAGAAGCCTAGGAATATGACTGCATCTAGGACCAGAATTCAAATAGTAAAGGATGCAAGTCCTTCACCAATCAAGAAAGGTCAAGTAAGGACCTATAAAAGAAAGCCTCAAATAGGGAAAAAGGCACCATCAAAAAGAAGAAAGTTCCTCAGAACTAGGGAAGACATTGAGGACACTGAACAGGATGAACAACCCATTAAGAATAAGATGCCTACCACAATTGATGAGGTATGTGTATCAATGATCAAGTCAGGATCAATAAGTGACCCCGAGATAAGAAAATGGCTAACTCTGGACCCTAAGGACAAAAACAAGTTAGAAGAAGGCATCATCACAATGATGAGTATATTTAAATATATACCAATTCAATTTGAAGATAAAATTCCAAAATAACTTATAGATAGATTGTCGGCTAGGTGGACATATGCTCTAAAGGAAGAGAAACAAAAAAGGGAAAGAGCCCTAGTTTCAGTCATGCCACCTGAATCTAAGATGGAAGAGATTAAAGAAATGATGGAGAAACATTCCAAAAGGTTCTCACCAAAGTTAAGAGACTACCAAGTGCTAAAAGGACATCTAATTGAACTTTATAGAAAAAGTGAGGATGAATGGAGAAAGATACTTAATGTATCAAAAAGGTATTCAAGCCCCAAGCCACAAGAATCTCTTACCGAAAAACAACAAAATAAAGAAGATCAGGCTAAATCGAGCCCCAAATATATTCTTATAAATGATGAGGATGTTAATGAAGAAGCATTGAACACAAAAAGTAACAAGGATGTGGACACTGCAGATGAAACATGGCCGGATATTACTATCATTGATATTACCGGAGGAGATCATTTAGATGAGATACAGAAAGATGAAGATGTCACTATTGTCCCAGCCCAAACCGACAAACAAGACACAACTATAGATAATGCACAGGTGGACATACCAGGACAAATGCCACTGTTAATACAAGTTATTAACATAATCTCACAAAAGTGAAACTCACCAGAACCTGATGCAAGCATACCCAAGGATAAGGGTAATGATGAAAAAAAAAGAAATAACTGATGAACAAAATGTCATAGATGGAGTACAAAAAGACACGGATGAAGGGTACAAAGAAAAAGGTTAAGAAGAGAAGAAAGAAGATGATACTCCTAAGGATACCAAAGGAGATGTTGTAAATAAACCAAAGGTTGATGTGGAGACGTCCACAACCAACCGACAGGAAGAAATCAAGCAGCAGGCAAAAGACACAACACCACAAAAGCCTTCATCTAGCACATCTGACAAAGTAAAGGATCTTTCTTTGGTAGTACATTCAAGTGCTTCCCACTCAGCATCCAAGAAGAAGAAGAAGACAAAGAAGTCCAAGATGAAGGTAACACTTGATGAAATCATTGAGATACCAAAGTGTGACCCTTCTAAATTGGATTTTGAATCTCTCAAAGACTATGGAGAAATATGTCAAAGGAAAGATATGCAAGAAAAGCGAAAGAGCACAAAGAATCCCTAGTGTTAGAAACTACAAGGGATATATTGGCACAAATAGTTCCTGACATAGATGTTGATCAAAATGCCCCCATCCTTGATCAACTTTCCATTCTAACTGAGGCCGTCACATCTCAGAATGTGGATGCAGAAAAAGCCATTGACAAATGAGCAGAACAAAAATATCAATACAAATTAACAGAAAAGATCAGCCAAGAAGTACCAGTAAACAAGGTAAAGCTCTCATAACTTGCAGATGAATTAGATCATATAATTTTTGAAGCTATTGCCTTATTACAAAAGTTGTGCACTTTAGAGAAAATCACTAAGGAAAATAGTGATAAGGTTGCACAAATAGATTATGATCTAAATACAAGTGCACATAGTCTAACCACAGATGACAATGCAATCAAGATGCATTTGGAAAAGATTATGAAATCTAGAATATTGAGACAGGAAATTCTAGAGGCATAAACCAAGTTTAGAGATGAGGTTATCGAGCTACAGGCTCTAATACTACCACATCTTACACTTCCACAACAACACATGACTTCAGAAAGATAATTAATTTCCACCCTAGAGATGTATGTAGCAGACAACATCTATGATATGCGTGTCTGAATCATACTAGAGCAAATGGCTCTTGAACACCTAAAGGAGAAATGGGAGAAACTAATGGAAGACATGAAGAATTCCTATTCCCATATTTTTTATAAGTTGTAAGTATACACCTTTTCCCTTACATTAAAAAAGGGGGGAAAATGATATGTACAGTAGTAAAAAGGGAAGAATGATATAAGGTGAAAAGGAATTATAGTATAAATGCAAGTGTACATGTATATACATATACTATACCGGCATATACAAAGGTGGAGTCATAAATGACAAGATAAACACATGGTGTACATACTACATAGTTTAGTATTTTGCACATATCAATTTTTGATACTAATGTCAAAGGGGAAGATTGAAGATATTATTTTTGCTATTAGTATACAAAAATAAAACTCATTTTGAACCATTGGTAACACCTCCACCAAAAGACATACTTTCAGTACAAATCAAAAGTAACAGATAACAAAGGTCACCGAAAGTGCTAAGTTCAAGAGAAACCAGAAATAGTTTAAATAGTTCAACCTGAAAGTGTTGAAGTGTAAACCGATAGAGAAGAAAAGTAGAGGAATGTTAAAGAGCAAGGGAACCCGATGGACAGTTCATATAAGGAACACCGATAGACTAACAATAGAGCAACCTGAGCATCAGACACCGAAAGTTAATTATATCCTGAGAAATGTGGATCTGACTTCCACGTTAGATAAAACAATTATGTTTTATATTTAACATTTTGATTTAATTTAAAACCATTTATTGAGGGACAAGCATTGTAATTGTAATTTTTTTAATTAGTCTAACTGATTGAAAACATGCAAACTAGGAGATCAATGTCAAGTTGTAAACCTTTGATCATAGAGTTATCTTTGTAATACGTGAAACTAAAATAGGTCAATCTATTATATAAATAGATGTGTAATCACTAATTTCAAATGGGATGAGAGGATGATAGTAGCCAAGGAGCACATCTATGGATCAGACTAAGAGTTTCAAGAAAGAACAACAAAAGATTAATTAGGTTATCAAGAACCAAATTCAAGGCTATCGAGCAATAGAGGTATTAATCACTCACATTAGGTGATAAATTGTACATGTGAATTTAATGGATTTTTAATCAGCAATGATAGATTTCATACACTCATTTCATTGAATATTTTTGTCTATATTCTAACAAGTGTAGCAAATAGAAGAAATATTTTCAAGAAAGGTGGATTTAACAATCCTTTGTAAATCTCTTAACTGAGTGCACACTAAACAGTGTTGCTAAAGCTCTTAACAGAGTAAACCTTAACCAGTCTCCACATAATACTCCTAATAGGGTAGAACATAATAAGTGATCAAAATTGTAAGCATTAACCGACCCCTTCCATTCTGCAGATAGTGAATCTTTGTGGGTTTCATCCCCACCGTATTTTTTACCTTCTAACAGGGGTTTTCTACATTACCAAATCGTGTGTCATGTGTCTATACATTTCATGGATGCTTCTATGAATGTTTTACATGCTTATTGAATTATGAATTGATGTTACATACACAAAGATAGAATAGCATATATGAATGGTAATATAATGTATTGATCATAAAAGGATAAAGGTTAATTGATAAAAGTTTTGAGGGTACTAATTCACCCCTCCCCTCTCAGTATACCATTCCATTATTTCCAACATTAGTGGCATGGGATACTATATGCAAACCAAATAAGAAAGGTGGCGTTGGTCTATGAAAATGGCACTTGATAAATAAAGCCCTGGGTGCAAAATTAGTCAGGGAAATATATGAAATTCATCCCAGCTACAGGTGCAAATCTTGAAAATGAAATATTTGGATTCAATGGACGATAAGCTAATCTTCACAGCTTTGGATCCTCTCAAGGGGTCTAAAATTTGGAATTTCATTCTAGACTCCCGACTTATGGTGTGTAATCATCTATCCTGGCAGATTGGTGATGGCTGGGAGGCTACATTTTGGGAGGACTCCTGGAATGGAAAGTCGGTGCTTTCTAAAGATGATAACTTACAAGACCTGATCTTGAATTTGAAAAATATATGGGGTGACAAGGTTAGAGATTATATGGATATCAAGAAAGGTCTGATGGGGATCAATGGTGTTGGAAAATACAGATTCTATAGGGCTTGGTGAGGCTCAAATGGAATAATTGAACAACATTCTAACACATAGAAAAGTGACCTTATGTGACGAAAAATATTATATCATATGGTGTGCAACCAAGAGTGGTCATTATTCAGCCAAACTAGGATATCACCTACTGGCCAGAGATGAGGAGATAGCGGAATGGCCTCATAAGTTGTGTTGGGACAAGGAATGTTTACAAAAGGCAAGAGATTTCACCTTGCTGGTCATTCATAGGAAAACACTAATAGGAGAATGCAGGAAGATGTATGGATTTGTGGGACCCAGCATATCTCCGATGTGCAAGAATACTAGTGAGGATGTAGATCACCTACTAGTGCAAAGGAAAGAGATTTCACCTTGCTGGTCATTCATAGGAAAACACTAATAGGAGAATGCAGGAAGATGTATGGCTTTGTGGGACCCAGCATATCTCCGATGTGCAAGAATACTAGTGAGGATGTAGATCACCTACTAGTGCAATGTGAAATGGTGTAGAGATGTTGGGATATGGAAAGATGGAAAATAAATTTAATGGGTCCCTTACCAAAATATTTATCAGAACTCTTTAAATCTTGGCCAACTCAAGTTCATAAATCCACTCTATCCAAAATATATATTGTGTGCCCATCTCTGGTTATATGGAGTTTTGGAAAGAGAGAAACAAATGGAATTTTTAGAATGCTTCAGAATCAGCAGATCATATTTTGCAAAGGATAGATGGGGCTATCGAGGAGGTTATGAGAATAATGGTAAGCTATAAAAAAAAAATCAATTTTCTCCTTATGGGATAGGACAGTGCAAATGTCATGGCCTGGCATTAAAATAAGATATAATAATGATGGGAATATCATGTTGAAGGATAAGACATGCAGAAAAATATAGTGTGGATTCCTCCGGATCCAGGGTGGGTAAAGATAAACTTTGATGGATGTTCGAAAGGAAACCCAGGATTCTCTGGAGCAGGTTTTATTTCTCGTGACTCGAATGGAACCATTTTAGCAATGGTAGCAAAGAAATTACAAGTAGGGACCAATATCATGGCTGAAGTGCAAGCTAATTTTCTTTCTATGAAACTTGGGAGTATGCTCGGTTTGCATCAAGTGCATATTGAAGGGGACTCTAAGGTGATTACTGAAGCAATCAAAATGAACAACTCAAATACATGGAAATTACAAAGTGTATTGAGGGAGGTGCTTAGTGTTTTAAAAAAATTTAGAAATTTCAAAATCACTCACACACTAAGGGAGGGCAATAAGGAAGTGGACATAGTAGAAAATTGGGCTCTTACATTTGACACATCCAATGATATTATTTTGGATGATTTTTAAAATCTCAAGATAAATGATTAAGTGACGGGCAAGGAATGAATGCAATAATGTTGAGAAGATGGGAAAAGGAAATATTCCCACATATCAACTGGTGGTTGAAAGGACGGATGACGGGGGGAAATAATGATGTCAAAACATAAGATGAATGCCCGAGGTGGGTGGATGGGACGGGACATTGATGTGTTATTATGGCTCCTGACGGCTTATGCAATCCTTATTAAATAAAATGGCATTAGGCACGATTACAATTGACATGAAAAAAGGCTCTCAAATTGTATAAAGCAAGATTGTCAAAGGAAACCACTCAAAGAAAAAGTGGATTTGGTGATTTGGGGTTGCAGTTGTAGAGAAAGCCGAGTTCTTGAAAAATAAAATGGAAGCCAACTTTAGTGTGGATATGAAGAAACAGTTGAAAGCATTCAAAGGGTTGGATAGCTGAGAGAGAATTCAAGGTCTGCTCAAGATTAAGAAAAAGGCAATGATAGAGGCGATTCTCTTGGTGATTGGTGAACAGTTCCAGGAGAGAAAGATAAAGCGCCAAACAAACCTAGATTGCATTTATGTGTTTATAGCAGGGATTTGGAAATTTGGAGGAGTGCAGAAAAAGTGGGGCAAGTGACATGAGCCCTATTTGAGGAGGATGTTTTGGTACAACTTGACTCCATTCTGGAGTGGGCAATCCCAGGGATTGGCACAGACCTTTTAGAGTATTTTGAGGAAGAGGAGGATGGGCGAAGATATGGGCTTATTCCATTCCTGCACTGGAGAGAAAATGTGGATAAAACCATGATGTTTTGCAGAGCAGAGGAAGGATGGCAGAAGGTAACAGCAGATTTGGAGAGGCAGGATGATCGACCAAAGGATATTGAAGGGATTTTTGCTCAAAATGTGCCCCGCAGGCAACACAACAAGTGCGGAGGTGCCAGGACCGTAAAGATGATGGAATAAGCAGAGAAGGTAAAGATGTTTCTTTTCTTTTTTGAATCTATGGAGAAACTATGGAAGAATGGTGGAATTTGAAGAAGCCATAGAGAATTTTGAAGATATAGGCTCCAAACAGAGCAAGAATGCAGATTAACAGAGCAGCATGATGGAGGAAGCTAACAACGATTAGAAGTTTTTTTTTTAAAATTGATTATATAATGTAATAGATGTAAGATCCAAATTTATAGGCTATAGTCAATCATGCAAATCGAATTGGCAAGAAATGATGGGTAAATGGCCAAAAATATACTACAGTAGGATAACTTTAATGTAAATGCAACGTAATATGATGTAATTTGCTTTGATATTAATACAAAAACCCTTACTAATCATAAAAATTTAATTTTCTAGCATAGTGATTTTGTTAAGCATGTTAGACTTTAAATAGATGAGCTAATTTGAGTAAATAAGTTAAGTTAAGTAGATTAAGACATAGAACCTAGATTAACCAATTTTGTTACTATAGGTTAAATATTTGAGTTAAAAGATGATGATCTAATGTTATCTATCTCTTTATGATATTTTTAAACAATTAGGGTAATTAAGCCATTATGTTTCATATCAATGAAATAGAAATTAAATAATGTTAGTTTTTACTATCTGTGATTGAAGATTTATATTGCTAGTTTGAGTTAGTGATTTTAATTTATTAGTAAATTTTTAATTAATTGTATTTCATGCATATTAGATCTTAGAAGATTGGTAAAACTAAGGATAAATTTTTTTGATTGCATCGACTAGGACATGGAAGTTATTTGACAAGTTAGTATTGGGGTAATATTAGTAATTGAAATTAAACAATGCTGATAGGATGTTATTTATTTTCTTTATATTAAGTGATTGTCTCTTACTAATGAAATAAGTAATTAGTATAGTTAGGAAATTTTAACTTTCCTTGAAGATGGATATGGATTAAGGTTTGATACTAAATTGGTTAAGGATAGAAACTTATTATTAAAGCAATAGTACGATTGTTTAGAGTAAGAAATTTAAATTTATGAGTAGTAACAAAATAATATTTATAGTAATTAATAAGATTTTAGTATTGTTAGTTCATTTTTTATCTAACAGATTATGTTAAGATATTTGGGAAATAAATCTTATAATATGGTTGAAGAAATTATTAAATGCTTATTTTAAGTTTGGATTAGAGCAGTTAGATTTTTTTTTATTAAATTTAGTTAATATCATTTTCTTTCTTTTAAATGTGATTAACAAATTTATAATTTGTGTCAACCCCATATCCTAGAAGTATGAGAGATATTACTTAGGGTATGGACATTAAATGTTACGAATGGTAATTTATTGGTAATTTGTATCTAGTTGCATCCTTGATTTGGATTTATTATTTTCCTACATAATTATAATCTAGTTGCTCATAATTTTAATTTATCAACATAACTTTGGAATTACCTTGTTTTGTGCATTACTATGTTTGAGACATATCTGTGATTTCCATTAAATAATGTATGTGTGTGTTCTAAATTCTTTACTTTTGGTAAAACTATCGAGGAGGTCTTCACCTTGTTACATTATGGATACTAGACGTTTGGGGGGGGGTTGGTTTTGTTCTTATATGATACTTGTTCCATGTTTCAAATGATTTCTTAATTGTCAGGTTGATGTTATCTTTTGTTCATTATGATGAGTTGGATTTCTCCTCCATGTTGATATTGAATAATCTAATGCGAGAGCTCCTTGTTGACGGGACTTTGTGACCAGATCTGCCAATAGGTGTAAGTTGTCACCGGATACCGAGGCACCGACCAACTTCGCCTGTAAAGGTTGTCTGGGGAAATGAGATTCTCAGAGCCTCCAAGCACGTGAGAGTCAGGTCTCGACAGTGTGAGAGCTTAGTTGGGAAATGTGACTATTTTTTTGGGGGGATAGCTGGTTATCTTGGCTCATCTTCTCCAGCGATTTAAATGAGTGTGGTTTCCTGCAAGAATTCATTAACTTAACCAAATAAACTTCAAAAGATATTGCAGAGTTAGAGATATTCCATCTACCTATAGTTATACTAAACATTCAAAACATCGACAATGCTCTAACATGCTACACTAAATACTGAAGAAATACAGAACCATCAATTCATATTTAATCAATGGCGGAGGATAAGAATGTTGTTAATCTACTTAAAACATCAAAGCAAGGGACATAAAGAACATAAAATACCATTAACTCAGAAATTTGAATGCTAACAACTTCATTGGTAGAATCCTTCCTTCTTCATTAACAAGTTTCCAGCAAGCACTGGTGCATACAACAATGATCGCTCCAGGGGAGCATTTAACTACTGAAAGCTTAGAAACTAAGGAGCATTGAGCTCTGCAACTAAGAACTGAGAAAACTGAAATGTTATTAGCTATGGACTGCGAAATCATCAATTTTGCCGACCCTTGGAATGAGGTCAGACTTATTATTTATACACAAGTTTGACCTAAAACTAACCTAACTTATTTTACACAACAATATAATACTATTTCCAGTGGCCGGTACTACCTATGCCATGCTACAAAAGACCTCGAGGTGGAAAAGGTCTAACATGTCAGAAGAATAAGACAAGAAAGAGGAGTGGAAGAATCGACCTCAAGAAGAGAGCCGGGAGGAGAAAAGAAGAAATCCAATCCCCCAGGGATCGAGGCTACATGCCTCATAAATGTGAAAGCAACTCACTGTCTTTGATGCACTAGGTGTAACGTTGAAGCGACGCTTTGCGAAGACCATCTGTTAGAATCCTCTTGCTGAGCTGACGTGCTTTGTTGTAGTTACCTACTTTCTAACAGCTCTATTAATCATCTAATAGTGACTGGTTGGCTTTGGGAATGGGGACATGGGTCACTTAAAGAATACAAAATTGTAGGATCTGGAACTCCAGGATCCAAAAGCTTGCACCTCAAAGAATAAAGAATACAACCGATACATGGTTGGTGAGATTCTCCGGACTCTGGAGAACTTTATTGTTTCTTCTGATTTTTCCCAAGCCTCCAACACTTGGCTTATGCTTTCTTCATCTACGTCTCTGATACTGTCCCACTGACTGTGAACAACCTCCAATGCTTCCTCAACATCTTTGGCCCCATTCCAGAATTCATCCACCATCTTGATGGCATCATGCGACCGGATCATTATCTTCGATAATTTGGATAGCCTTCCCTAGTCAAAATCTCCAGCTGGCAGATACAGGGACTCCATCTGCTCATCAAACTTGTTGAGGACATACTCCTCTAGAGTACATGTTCTGGTGGTGAAGGGATTGACTTGTGATACTCCAGCCATGAATTCTTGAAACAGGCCCAAGGGGTATTCGCCCGCTGTCACCTTCTCTTTCAAGGCCTTAACCAGTTCCCTACATACCTTAATCTTGAGGACAAGTCTGGAGTACTGGGCCTGGAGGGAATCATATGATTCATCTCCCAAAATCCCCACCTCTGTGGTGACTTCTTCTCCTATGTTGCAAATTTCTTCCAGCATGGCCTTCCATTTTTCATACTTTACTAAATCTTTTTCCCATATAAGAGCGAAGCCATTTGCCTGGCTAAGAAGAGTGTCGACCCGATAGAGGTCTGGGAGGGACGCCACTAGAAATTGTCTCATGGAGGCTACTTGCTTGGTGGCCCACCCGTCCACAGCTTCCACCTTCTTTTTCATAATCTGTAGAGAATCCACGTTGCCCTACGCAAGCGACAATCTAGAGGAAGGGGTTCTAGGGTGGACCTCGGCCAAAGGTCATGTCCGTTCTACGAGAAGCATGAGGATATTGGCATTAGTCTCTCTTTGCTCCTTCATCTTTTGACCATGTTTGATGTATCTGGCCTCTACTGCTTTTGTGGCCTCCCTCAGCAAGTCCAATTCACCTTGTTTGTCTCTCCTCCCCAGTGCCACTTTTGTTATGTTATAGTCTTCGGGCCTTACGGCCGCCGCATCTACACTAGGAGGGGGTGTTGCGATAGTCGCAACTGTGCTACCTATTGGACCAGTCTGAAGAGTATGGACTATCCGTGCTTTCTTGGGATTTTTAGCCTCTGTATGCCTGGCCATCATTTTGTCCAACGAGAGTGTAGCACCTGATGAAACCATCAGGGCCTTTCTTTTCTTCAATTCTACCAGCCATTGGGGTGGCTGGGGTGGCTTCACTATTAAGACCTGTTCATCAGGATTCCCTTCAGAATCCGGTGGTGCGTTCCTGGAATGTACATTATCTTTGGGCTCTCTCTCCTTCTCTTGTTCTAGTTCCTTTTCCTATTCTCTAGAACCCTCAGTATTTTCTGCCATGCTGGCATCTTCTATTGTGATATCCGGAACCCTTTCTCCGGTCTCAACATTGCTTGTATCTTTAGGGACTTCTTCATCCCTCCTGACATCAGCTGATCTTGCATTTTCATTTTCTGGGACTTCCTGATCAATTTGTTGTTGTTTTCCTTCGACCTCATGGGCTTATTCTGTTGGAACATTTTACTCCATTGGAACATCCTTAGAAGGTGGGTGAGGTCTCTGGCCAAAATTTAATAAGACGGCTATCGTTACTACCTCACTAAATGTGCTCCGGGGCACTTGATCATCCGGAGTGACCAAAGTCATCTGGAACATGATGAAATGGGGCACAATTGATCTTGAAGGTCCAGGTTTCCCAATCATTGGATGTTCATCTATGGGTTTCCTTGGTGTATCCTCAGTCTCTTGGACCGTTGTGTTCTCCTATTCGGGCCTTGTTTGTGCTTCCTCTCGGGCCTCTTGTTCTGATGTATCCTCTTCCTCCAGGATCTCCTTTTCTATGGGGGCCTCTTCCTTATCCTAAGCAATAACTTACTCCACCACATGACTTATACCTTGTTGGAGGTCCATGATCTCCTCCGCTGAGAAAGTGTCATCAAAGTCATCGTGCGGGGGTGAGGAGTCAAATATTTTCCAGTTTGGGAGAGTCTGAACTGACATCCACTGGGGGCACATCCGGCATACTGGGACTGGTGACTGCACATGGTGTAGGGGTCACCTTCTTCTTCTTCTTTCTTATCAGTGGGACCCCGGTATCCAGAATGTTGGTGGACTCTGCCTCAATGAAAGTTTGTATGCTCATCATTTCATCCAACAATGGGGATCCCATCAGGTGAGCAGACGCCATTGGAGTTACAAGGAGGCTAGAGAATATCTGCGTATCTGTTGGCTGGATAGCCTTATTGACTCCATTTTTGTTGTAGTTGGGCCATTAGAAGGGTAGGAACTTGGGGAGGCACCTTGGCCGGAGTGCCCTCCTTTTCTTTTCCTTTTCTAGTGCTTGGTTCAGCGGCAATAGAGGATGAAGAAGGTCCAATGCCGGTGGAAGAGGGAGAGGCCTTATGAAACGCTGGCTTCTTTTGGGTGCTCTCTGGACACACCCAGGAAAAATACTGGTGACTTGCTTCCAAAATAGGGTGACATACCCCTTCAATTGTCAGGTCCTCTGGGGTGGCCCAATCCACCGGAGGAAGGTCTAACTTGTCCAGTCCTTGTCCTTTATATGTTGGATCTTTGAGCGGTCCGTCATCTGAGAAGCCCTTTAGGAAAGTCCAAAGGTCGAGTGCCTTCATGAGCCCTTTGCTCATCCGTGAATATTGTCGGGCCTAGAGATCAAAACTATCTTGGCAGTCTGCCCAAAAGTTTTCAATATCTTGTTCATGTGGTGGGGATGCCCAAGGAAGCACTTTGGAAATTTTTCCTAGTGGATTGTAGCTTTTCTTGGCATGGTGGAATTCCACCAGTCCCAGACATTTCAATTCATTATCTACCTCCCTTGTTGCAGTGAGGCTGCATGTATAATTCCCATATGAAAATGGGAATGGGACATTGATGACCTTCTTCAATGTGAAGAAGGCGTGCAGATCCATCATCTGCTGGAAGAACTCTAAAAGAATAATTCTTTCCCCGCAATACCAGGGAAGAAGATGGGGTTTCCCAGAGAATCCAGTCACCCAAATGTAGGTGTGGTGTTGGAATTAAATAAAATAGCGACCATAGATGCTGACCAGATTCATCGCCGCTTGTGACAGTCGGTACCTAGAATCTCGAGTAAGTGTTAGGATGTTGTGATAAATGAAAGCATCATTTACCTGGTAGAATTTCAGGAAGCTGAGTTCCCACTGTATTTAGGGATAATGATCCTAGGGTGTCACTTGACTTGGCCCATTTCCAAGCTCTCCAACCATTCCCAATCCTGGAAAAGCTGGTCTCTGTTGGGCAAGTGCCCATAGCACGTATGATTTCATATAGAACTTAGAATGCTGGATGACGCCCTTCAGCTGCGTTTCCACGTGATTAGCTATGATAGCTGCCCAGTTGAAGGTCTGACTACGTGTGGTGATGCAGTACAAAAATTAGTACATCTGTGTCGATAAATCCCAGGCATGGGGAAATCTGAAGATCCTGCACAAGAATATAATGCCCGCCTAGACGGGCTCTTTGAACTCCCCGTGGGGAATTTCCATCTTCATCCTCCTATAATCCCTCTTTGGGGATTTCAGCCAGTGGCTATTGAGATGTTTCCAGGAGATGAGGGCAACGTCCTCAAACTCCTACAATGTCTGGACCCAATTCTGGATAATGGGTCCCTTGAACTGTGGGATCCCCAGCCCTGAGGCAAAATTTGTTGCATCCAGGGTGACAATTGTTGCTAGATACTGTAGTGGCTGGGGATCTGGAAGTAGAACGGTTTGAGTAGGTGCATTGTACAAATTTGTCAGCTGGAGTATTAACTCTGTTGATTGCATTGAACATGGAAAGTTTGCCTCCTTGATGATGTCGGATGCAGCTAGCTGGGTGGCAAAATTATCTTCGGTGGCCTTCAACCTGTAAATGGCTTGGATCAAGCCTTTCATTTTAGCCCAAGGTCCGGGCTCTATGCCCATTATTTCTTGAATTCTGGAATCCACCTTGGATCCCATGAGAACACCCTCCTTTGGATATTTGGAGGTCAAGGGCAGCTTTTCTAACAACCTTTTGGCCTTGGTTTTGGTGGCCTCTCAGTTGGAAGTGGTAGGTAGCTCCGGGCTATCAGGAGGGGTGATTACTTCAGACATTTTTTATCAACTTATCTACAACCTGAAAGACTGAAGAACCATTAGAACATGGTATACGTAAAGAACCTTAAAACTCTGGGGAAATCGTCACAACCCCACACCTATCCAATAAGTGTTAGTACATAGCAGAATCCTGAAATGCTTGAAATAAATGTGAATAGGACTTCAGGGATTGAACCAAATGACATGAGGAAATGAAAGACAAGGGTCTACTCGGGACCTGAAGTCCAGATGAACTAGCCGTTATCATGTCGATGTGACCAAAGAGAAACTATACTTGGCTGACGTGGGTTGGCACGTGGTCATGACAGGCGACATAAAGGCATTAATGGTGAAAAGTGGGATGACATGGGGTAAAATTGAATGCCAGATTGGACGTGGTTTGATGCCCGCTCATGGGAAATTAATCCTACCATTAAGATGATGAGACAGAGGAGAGAGAAAGTTGCCATGGCTTGAACCAATGAGGCGTCGAGCTCAAACTGTGGTGACTCTGTCTTGATGACCTCAGTTTGGTGAGTGAAAACACACAAAAAAGCATGAGGAAATCATCAACTTGGGAGGATATACATAATAAATATATACAATATCATAGAGGGCCAAAGGCCGAAACATATATACATCAAATACAGACTATTTACAAGCTTTTTACAGACTATTTACATGACTATACACATTTACACAGGCCCAAGGCCTACCCTAGACAATGTACATTATAAACACTAGCTTACAACTGCACAGAGGGAGGACAACCCTCTGGCAGACCCAACCCACCAACAGGAGGAAAAACTAGAAGCGAAACATGAAAAATAGAAACCGCAAAACCAGAAAAAATGAAACAAAAACAAAACCAGAAAGAGAAAAAAGGTAGAAACCAGAGAACCTACCTGGAAGCATGGAGGAAAGAAAAGAGAGAAGGGCACCAGGAGCGCTCTGCAACAATCTCAAATTTTGAATGATGACTTAACCAGCACTGAAAATCAGCTTGTAATCAACCACTAAGCACAGAGTAATTCGCAGCTTAATCACAGTTGAATCACCTAGGAATCTCTGAAAGCTCTAAGTGTTTTTAATCGTGGCAACTGTAAAAGTGGCAGGTAATTTCTATTTATACCCAAGGTAAAAGTAAGTTACCCTTTCCTCCACAAACTCTGGAATAGGCAAACCTCCGGACTTCAGGCCCAGGGATTCCATGCAACCATACCTTCTCAAGGAGAAGACATCGTGGCAGAGAATCCCAGAGTCCAAAATCCGGCTCTGGAAAGAAAAAACTCTAGGACCAGGTCCCAGAGGCACAAAAGACAAAAAGAAAAAGAAAACAAACCTCATGGGAGGGAAATCCCAGAGAAGAAAATAAAGAAAACAAGGCAAGAGCCAACGCGAAAAGAGGGGACCCAACATTTTGTACACAAAATGTAGGGACGGGTATGCAGATCATAACACTCCTATTTTTGGATTTAATCCCATATTGAAAAGAGATGGATATTATGATGATATGACACTTTATGGA
This sequence comes from Thuja plicata, assembly GCA_018584345.1. Taxonomy (NCBI): domain Eukaryota; kingdom Viridiplantae; phylum Streptophyta; class Pinopsida; order Cupressales; family Cupressaceae; genus Thuja; species Thuja plicata. Next base: position 3,755,718 of record MU225293.1, on the reverse strand, counting down.
TTTAAAGGATTTATCTATGCTAAATTATTATGTAATTCCCTTTAATTTTCTCTTAATTTTGGTTTTTCCTTAAGAAGGGTTTTCTAGGAATATGGTTAGGAGAGTGGCTCACAATGGGGGTCAGGGCCCAAAGTGGTCACTAAGTTAACCCATTGTGGGTAGCTAATCCAGTGATAATATAATTAAATGAGCTAGAATAAATAAAACATTAAACAAGATAATCTAATACATCTCTCATCGCCTTAAGTACTCATACAGACTAAGGATGGGTTGGAGAAGACCGAGATTCTTGTAGGGTGTAATACTGATAGATCATCTTATTTTCCTCATGAAAGGTTATTGGTTCCACATGATTCCTCACCTGGGGGTCGTGGTCTAATGAGAGACTACCAACATAACCTAGGATAGTAGGGGACTATGTGATGGAACTCTCCCACATGTGTCTTAGGATCCTCTCAAGTTAACATTGTGTTCACCTCTAGTATCCCATGAGTAACCCTTGTACCTTGTTGGTTATCTTGGATCTCTCTTGATGTCACCCTTGGGTTTCAATATTGATGTTTGTATCTTTTATATAACCCTTTTTATTAAAATTTATAATATGAATTGAGCTCCAAGAATTTAACTACGAAGTCTCTATTCGTTATGTAGGAAAGGTCATTCGAGATGAGCCCTTGAGACTTTAGGTCTGGCCCTTAGGATTGTTTCTATTGTTGCCTCTAATTTTCTACATAATTTAGCAAACAAAAGTTAATTTATGATTAACGCGAGGAGGGTAGGAAGACCAGGGCCCAAGGTACTCCCAGCTAACCAAACCAACTTTAAGAACAACTCAGAAGAAATAATACAGAAAGAGAGAGAAGAAACAACAGAACTTTATATTATTTCATCAAACTTAGTACATGTCAGGTTGTAAGGCCTTCCCAGTTTTGGCCACATACATTTATATGTTTATAGAATAATCTTCATACATGCGACGTCACAGACCTATGATCTGAATCTGCTAATACTATCTCTATTCTCCAAATTTATACCGTAATCTAAGAACAAAAAACTAAATATATACAAGAGTCCACCAAAGAGGTTGGCACTCAGATCCTAAAGATCCAACATAGGAAATAGAAAAGACCCATATTTAGTTCCACACACATCCCAATGAGAGATCCCAACATTAATTATATTATGAAAATTAAATGCAAAATTCAGCCAGAAGATCCAACTTCAAAAACACAACTCGGTAAGAAGACCAACTGAGAAACAGAGACAACTTGGTAAGAATCCAACGGAGCAATAGAGACAACTCAGTAAAAACCTACCGATAAGCCAACATCTACTGAGACCCATTGGTAAATCAAGACCAAACAAGTAACTGAGCCCGAGCACCGAGCAAAATCAGTTACCGAGCACTTTACCAAGTAGCCTCCAACAAGATACCAAACTAAAGTAAACATATTTTTGGTTGATCAAGATTTCCAAGAACCCAAGATGCTCCTACATCAGACACCTAGGTTTAAAACAAATGATTCTCTAAATCATGTGTCAGGTACAATCTAAATTAAATCCAACTTATATTGAGAAATCCATGATGAGTCCTTAATTGGTCTATTCTTCCATTTCACCGTATATTCCATGTAATTCCTTCCTCTTGTACTTCTTCCAACTTTCTGTTTCAAAATATTCTCAACTTATTCTATATGTTTCTTAGGATAATCACTCAGTAATGTCACTTCTTCATCAGGTTCATGATACTCATAAAAATATAAAATATATAATATAGGTGATATATCCATGTCATCAGGTAATTATAATTCATAAGCATTTCCACTGTCAAATCTTCTCAATATTTTGCAAGGACCAATTTTCTTCATCTTCAATTTTCCATATGTTCCAATAGGAAATCTGCCTTTCTTCAAATGAACCATAACTGCATCACCAACTTTAAAATTTTAATGTCTCCTTGATCTATCTGCACTATCCTTGTATTTCTGATTACTTTTCTCCAACTTATGTTTCACTTCCTCATGCAACGTCTTCATGAATTCAGTAAACTTGTCTGCTTCAACACTTCTTTTCTCTTCTCCAACAATGTCTCTCAAGTCTGACATACCTCTCGATTGTGTGTCATTAAAAATATCAAAAGGTGTTTTTCCAGTACTTCTATTCACTAAATTATTATATGCAAACTCTGCTTGTGACAATATCACATCCCAATTTCTCGACGTGTCTCCAACTAAGCATCTTAACAAGTTACCCAAACTTCAATTTACAACCTCTATTTGTCCATCAGTCTGTGGATGAAATGTAAAAATATACTTCAACTCAGTGTCTAAATTCTTCCAAAGTTTTTTCCAAAAATATCTGACAAACTTACTATCTCAGTCAGAGATGATACTCCTCGGTAATCCATGCAATCTGACAATCTCCTTAAAGAAAATAACTGTTATATGTATTTCATCTGATGTTTTTCTACATGGTATGAAATGTGTCATCTTAGAGAATCTATCCACAACAACAAATATTTAATCACTACCTCTTGTTGTCCTCAGTAAGCCAAGAACAAAATCCATACTAATATGACTCCAAGGTTTCTCAGGAACAGAAATCGGTGTATACAATCTAGTATTCTAACTTACTCCTTTTGCAACTTGAAAAACTCCACAACTTTTCACAAATTTATGAACATCCTTATACTACTGAGGAAAAAAATACCTTTCCTTGAGTAAATTCAATGTTTTATCAATACCAAAATGTCCAGCCAAACCACTACTATGTTTTTCCTTTATCAAATTAGTTCTCATTGATCTTCTCAGTATGCACAACTGAATATCTTTAAACAACATATCTTCTTGAATTAAATAGTCTTCATACTTACTTGGTTGATTTGGAATAGGTTCTCTGCAAACTCTCCACTGCTCAGAAAAATAAGGATCATTTTCATACAAATACTTCATGTCATCAAAACCAAGAACCTCAATTCTCATTTCAGTCAACAAACATGTTCTTATACTCAATGCAACAGCAACTTGGTTAGAAACTCCACTCTTGTGATTTATCACAAATGTGAAACTCTACAATTACTCTACCCATTTCATATGTCTCTGATTCAATTTATTCTTACTACACAAATATTGTAAATCCTTATGATCAGTATACAACACAAATTTACAGGGCATCGAATAATGTCTCCATTTCTTTAGAATTTGAACAATAGCAGATAATTCTTGATCATAGACAAAATATTTCCTTTTGGCATCATTCAACTTTTCACTAAAGAAAGCAACATGTTTACTTTATTGAGTCAACACAGCTCCTATTTCACTTCAACTTGGATCACATTGATGACATGTAACTGATTGAATGTTTGAAGATGTTAAGTGGATGATCATGCAAGGCATTAAATTAGTTAATGTATTGTATTGTCATTGATGTCAACTTGATATAATCTATATGGTCATGGAAATACTGCCAAAGACTTCAAAGAACTGATGAATCAAGGCCATGCTATCAGTAATGCATACAAGTATAGTATTCACTAAGTGGATGTATACACCAATGGAGTGCACACCAATGGTTAGAGTAAAAGAGAAAAGTCGCAGTGTTACCTAACGAGCAAATGCACATCATTACTGATGAGCAGAGTCACAGTGTTGCCTGACAAGAAAAACATAGAGTAACCCGACGGACAAAATTATAGTGTTGCCTGATGGAAAAGACAAAGGATAGAGATCCTAATGACAACTGAAGTCACACCGACGGAATAGTCAGTTATCACCAATGACTAACTGGAGTGTTGACCGACAAAACAGAGAGTTTAGAAATGACAAAATGCTTAGCTGTCAAGAGCTATAAATAGACTTAACTGATACTTATCATTGTTTTAATCATCCAGATAAAGTTGGAGATAACTAATTGATTTTAAGCTGATTTGTCCAGTTGGAAAGAAGATCTTTTTGAGATAAAACTAGAGTTTGCTTTAAATATAAGTGGCAAGAATTGTGGATCATGCCAAGAATCAAGAAAGCCAAGAAAAGGTAAATCATGTCTATATAGAGACAAATCCAATTCATTACGAATTGTGTGGGGTGAAGAGAAGAGAAAAGATGCTAAAGGAAATCTGAAGGAGAAGAAAGTCTTCATTCTGTCATGATCAACAAGCTAAGGAAAGAGCTAGATTTTGTAGACACTGACAAACAATTAGATAGCATCACAGAGCATAACAGTGTGGAGAAAAGGTATAGAATTGATTATATTAATCAAAAAGTTAATGCACTTACAATAGATCTGAAAATCTGCAATTCAAGTTGTATATGTGAACAAATCATTATTGTTTCAGTTTAACAATTAAAGCATCAAGTCTCTTAACCAAGCAGGACTTAAAAGTCTTTTGTAATTGAGATACATTCCAAGGAGTATCAAAAATTTTGATCATAGAAAGTAGCATTGGATATGCCTAATACCTATTGACAGGCCAAGAGAGTGTTTGATCAAGGATGGTAGCATTAGATGTCAGATACTAGGTGACAAACTATCTTTCAAATCCTCTAACAAGGTCACACCTAACAGTGTGTTTGTAACCTTTAAAAGGGCTGGCTCCTAACAGAACTCATTTTAGAAGAGTGAAAATTTATGGTACCGGTCCCAATGGTTTTTCCCTTAACAGGGTTTCCACGTTAAAAATCCATGTGTCATGTGTTTATGTTTCATTACTTTACTATTTTACATTTCACATATGCATCATATTTATTGTGTTTTGGTAAATAGTTGAATGCTTATCGGTAAACATACAGAAGAAGGTTTTACAAAGCATTCCGACAAGTAGTAATCTGTTATAATTATTTCAAGGCATTCATCTTGTAGGACAGAAGAATATTGGAGGCATAATTTGTGGTTATAAGTTTTAAGGGTTGATTTAAGGATTAATTTTTGAGGCCACTGATTCACCCCCCCCTCTCAGTTATTACTAACAATTGGTATCAGAGCTTGTGTGCTTAAAAGGAAGGTTT
>MU225293.1:3718964-3738960 GCA_018584345.1 Thuja plicata | reverse complement strand
AAATAAAATTACGAAACAACGAGGTTTTGTCTTCTATTAGACGCAACCTTGGCTTAAACGGAGTTCACAATTCCCTTTGTTTGGTTCCCCGAATAAAGTACCATGGTTTCTCACCTGCACACTCAATTCAAATATCAGTAGTCCGAGAAAAATAAATATACATCATAAAAGATAAATATTAATTAAAACATTCGAACATCATCCGTATACTATGTTATTACAAAAAGGTCACAAGATTACGTAATTCACATCCTAAACATTTCATAAGGTAAAATTCACATTATAATCATTTAAATTAGATAAATCTAATATCTCCAATAACCATAATATAATCATAATGAGTTTTTCTGAATTTATAATCTCAAAATAAATGTCCAATCCTGAAAACATAATATAGTCCATAATGTTCATCATAAGCATCATATGTCCATGCATCTATAATAATCAAATTCATAACATAAAGCATAAGGTCCATAATGTCTAATAACACATAAAAAGTAAAGTATCATATGCTGAGTCTATCATAGCAAAACTAGAAAAACTATGATGGGGTCCGGGATGGGCATCACAGTAAACCTCTAGAAGAGATAAACTGCCTTTTTTCTGGGTCATCTATGCATCCATCAGGACTGCGAGACTGACGCAAAGATTGGGAGGAAACCGAAGAAACCGCTAGCGGCACGAGCACCACCTCTGAAGTGGAAGGCCTCGCAGCTGATTTTTTCCCCTGGATAACAGGGTTTGAATTAAGTGGCACCACCGGTGGCACTTCAGCGGAAGGAGGAATTTCTCCAACTGGAGGTTCCAGAGATGACATAGCTGCAGAAGCGGCGTGCGTCATCTTGGAGCCTGAGGTATTCCTTCCTTTTCATGAAACTGTAGTCCATTCTTCTTTTTTTCCAGCTTCTGCATTTTTGACCGGCGCTTTCTTTGGTGATGGCCTCACCCAAGGGATAACTAGCGGGCAGTCCTTAATCTTGTGCTCTGCCGATTAACACCTATAACAGGTGTTGGGTAGATTCAAATAGAGCACTTTTTGAGAAATGGTGAGAGAACCAACCTGGATTTCAACAGTGTCTTTGAGGTCCCTAGAAAGGTTGACCTCAACACAGACACACTTCTAGGGATGGGCATTGAAAATTTTATCATGCTCCATGACAATGACCTTACCAAGGATTTTAGCAATGGACTCAATAAACAGCCAGCATGGAAAAGGGAGACCAGGAAATTCAACCCAAATAGGGATCCTAAATTTCTTGTCATCTGAGACAGTGAAGTCTCGAGACCATATCTAGAAAATAAGCAGGGATGACTTAATAGTCCAGGGCCCGCAGCTAAAAATAGCTTCCGCCTGGGAAGGGTTAGCAAAACGGAAAAGAAAAAAGCCTTTAGTAAGGTTTTACACACTGTCAAGGCAGACCCCATGAGGGTTCTAGCTCTTGTTTACCCAATCTTTGAGGATACTTTTAGGAGGAGTATGACCCACAAAATATCCAATCAGAGTATTATTTTCTAACCATTCACATGCAGAATCAAATTCTTGCAAATTAAGAACAATATCAGGGTTACCTCGTGAAAGACCTTTGAGATGAATTTGCGAGGACGTTTGTTCAAAGGAGGCACCATGGATTTTTGAAGCTTCAACTTGTGCACCAGCATCAACTGCTGGGCCGAAGTTGGCCGGAGCCATACTAAAAGCTAACCCTAATGCAAAAATCCTGTAGTAAATGAGATATGACAGATGGAAAGCTCAGAGCAAAGACACAGATAGGACACTGTACACATAAAACCCTAGCAGAGTGCATATGTTTTTGAGATGAACAATTTTGATAATAGTGTATTACCAAACATAGATTCTGCATTCAAATCTTCTTTAAGAATAAGTAAATCAAGTCATAAACACACTATGAGAAAATATAGTGCTAGTGAAAGTGAAGAAGAAGATCTTGATGAAATTGAAGCACTTATGGCTAGAAGAATGCAGAGAGGCAAAGGTACATACAAAGGTAAATTACTACTTGTTTGTTTTAATTGTAAAGAGATTGGACACTTTGTTGCAAGATGTCCTAACTGAAGAAAAGATGATAGAAGTAATGACAGGTCATTTGAAAAGAAGTCTGACAGAGGTGATTACAGAAGCTACCAAAAATCAAAAAGAAGAGATACCTGAGACTACAAGGACAAATGAAAGAAGTCCAGTTACCTAGCAAAATGAAAAGATGATGACACTGACACTAAATCTAAGGAAGACATCGAGATGGTGTTTGTGGCAGTAAAAGTTGATTCAGATGATGATGAAGAAAGGTATGTAGAAACTGCACTCATATCTAAAGTTTGTAAAAATGATGTCTGGATCATATATAGTGGCTGTACTCACCATATGACCAGTGACAAACAAAATTTTGAGACTTTTGAATACTATAAAGGTGGTTCAGTAAGAATGGGTAATGACACACCTTGTCTAGTTGAAGGTAGAGGAACCATAATGTTGAATAACCAGATAAAATGTGAAAATCCTTATTGGATAAATGGATTGAATTATAGTCTATTGAGTATTTCTCAATTGAATAATTCAGGTCACAGAGTAGCATTTGAAAATAAGAAGAAAAATATCTTCAATAAATTAGGAAATCTAATTAGTACTGGTGAGCAGACAAAAGGTAACTTATTCTATCTGAATGATACTGACACCACTTTATTAATGGCTAGAAATGAAGACATATGGGTGTGGCATAAAAGATTGTTTCATGTGAACTTTGACAACATGATAAAAATAAGCAGAAAAAGAAATGTAAGAGGCTTACCGACGATGACCAAGCTCGACAACATCATGTGTAAGAATTGTCAAAAAGGTAAGATGACAAAGTCTAGTTTCAAAATCAAAACCCATACATCTTATTCCATTATAGAATTAGTCCATACTGACCTATGTGGACCCATGAGAACAAAGATTTATTATGGAGATAGATATTTTATTCTCTTTGTTGATGATTAGTCTAGAATGATGACAGTAATATTTCTAAAAGATAAATCTGAAGCATTTAAGATGTTTAAATGGTATAAGGCAATGGTTGAGAAACAAAGTGGTAAGGAGTTAAAATATTTAAGATTAGATAGAGGAGGGGGATTTATTTCATATGAATTCACTAACTTTTGTAATGAGCATGGAATCAAAAGACAGGTCTCTGCACCGAGAACACCACAGCAAAATGGAATTGTTGAACGGAGGAACAAATCCATAGTTGATTATGTAAGGACACTGATGATAGACAAAGAGATCACCCAAATATTCTGGAGAGAAGATGTCAGTACTATTTTTTACACATTAAACAGAGTATAATTGAAGAAAGACACCAAAAAGACACCTTATGAGCTTTGGTATGGATACACACCCAATGTGAGTTATTTCAAAAAATTTGGTAGTCAATGTTATATCTTAAAAGATGGTAGAAATGAAAAACTTGACTCCAAGAGTGACGAATAAATTTTTCTCGAGTATTCCACCAAGAGCAAGGCTTATAAATGTCTAAATAAAGCCTCTAACAAAATTGTTGAAAGTGCAAATGTAAAGATAGATGAATTTTTAGATAAGAATGAAAAGGAAAGAACTAAAGAACCAAAGGACTACAACAGGTTTGTATACAATGAAGAACCTGACACTCTACCCGACCAACAATGTAGAGCTCTTGAGCAACAGATCATTGCACTTGAGCATCAGGCTGCAAATACCGATGATCAGAATATTGCTCAAAATGATGCACAAAGTAATGGAGAACAAAATGAAGGACATAATGATGATCAAGCCGATAGACAAAGAGTCAAACCTATACTTTCCAGATATGTCAGAAAGAACCATCCACAGAACCAGATCATTAGAGATAAGAAGGCTGGTATGAGAACCAGAAGTAAGTCTCTAAATACAAGATGTCTTATTTGTGATTATGAGCCAAAATCTATCAATGTTGCACTAGATAATGATGAATGGATAAGTGCTATGAATGAAGAGATTGAGAAGATAGAGAAAAATAAGACATGGACACTTGTACTGAGACCAGATGACAAGAATTTCATCGGTACAAAATGGATATTCAAGAATAAACTGAATGAGAATGGAGAAGTCACCAGAAATAAAGAAAGATTAGTATGCAAGGGGTATGCACAAGAAGAAGGGATTGACTATGGAGAGACCTTTTCACCCATTTCTATGCTAGAAGGAGTAATAATATTACTTCCTTATGATGCATGTTAAGGATTCAAGGTATATTAAATGGATGTCAAGTCTGCATTCCTAAATGGAATACTTGAAGAAGAGGTATACATTAAACAACCAGAAGGGTTTGTTGGTCCAGACAAGAGGGACATGGTATGTAGACTACGTCACTACACAAAGCTCTGTATGGATTGAAACAAGCACCCTGAGCTTGGTATGAAAGAATTCATTCCTACCTTATAAGTATTGGATTTGTAAGGACTAGTGAAAATAGTAATCTTTATTTGAAGGAAGATACTGATGCTAACATTTTGATTGTTGAGATATTTGTTGATGACATCATATTTGGAAGCAATGATATTGTATGCAAATCATTTGCAAATGAAATGAGCAAAGAGTTTGATATGTCTATGTTTGGAGAGATCAAGTTCTTTCTTGTTCTGTAGATCATGCAACAAGATGAAGGTATTTTCATTACTCAATCCAATAATATCAAAGAAGTACTGAAAATATTCAAGATGGAAGAGTCCAAACCAGTCGAAACACCAATGGAAATTGGATGTAAGCTGACAAAGGAGGACAAGTCATCAGAGGTAAATCAGAATTTGTACAGATCTATGATTGGAAAACTCATGTATGTTGTACATACTAGACCAGATATTGCACATGTGGTAGGAATAGTTGCTATATTTTCTGCTAATCTCGGGGAATCACATATGACTGTTGTGAAAAGAATCCTAAGATATCTGAAGAATACTGAGGAATATGGCTTATGGTATCGAAGAGAAGACAAATTTAAACTTAAGGTCTTTACCGACGCTGATTGGGCTGGAAATATTGATGACCAGAAGAGCACAACTGGAGGAGCATTCTTTATAGGTGACATACTTGTCACATGGATAAGCAAGAAGCAAGGATGCATCTCTCAATCTACTGTAGAAGAAGAGTATGTTGTTGCTGTTGCAAAATACTCAAATATCGCATAGATCAAACAGTTACTGGAAGGTATGCATATGAAAATTCTTGAACTAGTAATTATCTACAGTGATAATACAAGTGCAATAAATATTTCCAAGAATCCAGTCATGCATACTAAAACAAAGCATATTTCCATCAAGTATCATTATTTAATAGAACAAGTTCAAGCAAAGGAGGTGATACTTGAGTATTTGCAATCAAAGGAACAATTAGCTGATATCTTCACCAAGCCACTGCCCAAAGATACATTTGAGTTCTTGAGAAAATAATAGGGGTCAGACCTTTGTCTACTGATCAGTAAAATGAATAGAAGGATGCATAAACCTACATATTATCATAATATCATTTATGTTGATGCAAGTAGAGAGATGGACTTCAATGATAAATCTATACACGGCAAGTTATTTATCTACTCTGAGCACCAGAGTTATTGTATTACCGATGGATTGGGAAATTCAAGGAATATATTGTGGATAGAAAGGATCTGTTTGGGAGAGAAATATCTCATTATCATACTGATAAAGGGAGAGATTATATCCATTATCAACTCAAGGAGAGATCATATCCATCAAAGTATCCAAAGGGAGAGATGTAATCAAAAAGGGAGAGTACGTACAAAGGGAAAAGAATTGCTGACAAGAGACATCAAAAGAAAGGAGAACAGTCAAAGGGAGAGAGTTTGACACAGAAGAAAAATACATCACATCAGAGAAAGAAAGATTCTACATCTATCTAATGAAGGGATTGAAGATAGAAATAAATTTGCAAGAATCAAATCAAAGCTATTTGAGCTTACCTAAAGCCAGACATTTGTAATAGTTACATTAGGAAAGCTTGATGAAACTCTATATTTCATATTGTATTAGTAATAGTATAGTATGATAATGTAGTATGTTTCCATCAATGCCAAAGGGAGATATTGATGACATGTAACTAATTGAATGTTTGAAGATGTTAAGTTGATAATGATACAAGGCATTAAATCAATTAATGTATTGTATTGTCATTGATGTTAACTTGATATAATATGTATGGTCATGGAAATACTGCCAAAGATTTCAAAGAACTGATGAATCAAGGCTATGCTATTAGTAATGCATACAAGTCTAGTATTCACTAAGTGACTATATACATTGATGGAGTGCACACTGACGGTCAGAGTAAAAGAGAAAAGTCACAGTGTTACCCAATGAGCAAATGCACATCATTACCGATGAGCAAAGTCACATTGTTGCCCGACGAGCAAATGCACATCATTACCGATGAGCAAAGTCACAGTGTTTCCCAATGGAAAAGACAAAGGACAGAGATCCCAATGACAACTAAAGTTACACTGAAGGAACAATCAGTTATCACCGATGACTAATATAAGTGTTGACCGACAAAACAAAGAGTTCAGAAATGACAAAATGCTTAGCTGTCAAGAGCTATAAATAGACTTAACTAATACTTATCATTGTTTTAATCATCTAGATAAAGGTGGAGATAAGTAATTGATTTAAAGCTAATTTGTCCAGTTGGAAAGAAGATCTCTTTGAGATAAAACTAGAGTTTGCTTTAAATCTAAGAGGTGAGAATTGTGGTTCACGCCAAGAATCAAGAAAGCCAAGAAAAGGTAAATCATGTCTATATAGATACAATCCCAATTCATTACGAATTGTGTGGGGTGAAGAGAAGAGGAAAGATGCTAAAGAAAATTTGAAGGAGAAGAAAGTCTTCATTCAGTCCTGATCAACAAGCTAAGGAAAGAGCTAGATTTTGCAGTAACCGAGAAACAATGAGACAACATCACAGAGAAGAACAGTGTGGAGCAAAGGTATAGAATTGATTATATTGATCAGAAAGGTAATGCACTTACAATAGATCTAAAAATATACAATTCAAGTTGTATATGTGAACATATCATTAATGTTTTAGTTTAACCATTGAAGCATCAAGTCTCTTAACCGAGCAGGACTTAAAATTCTTTTGTAATTGAGATACATCCCAAGGAGTATCAAAAAGTTTGATCATAGAAAGTAGCATTGGATATGCCCGATACCTATTTATAGTCCAAAAGAGTGTTTGATCAAGGATGGTAGCATTAGATCCCAGATACTAGGTGACAAACTATCTGTTAAATCCTCTAACAAGGTCACACCTAACAATGTGTTTGTAACCTTTAACAGGGTTGGCTCCTAACAGATCTCACTTTAGAAGAGTGAAAATTTGGGGTACCGGTCCCAGTGGTTTTTCCCTTAATAGGGTTTCCACGTTAAAAAACAATGTGTCATGTGTTTATGTTTCATTACTTTACTATTTTACATTTCACATATGCAATTTTGGATTGGTCAATATACTCTACATATTTACTGTGTTTTGGTAAATAGTTGACTTCTTATCGGTAAACATACAGAAGAAGGTTTTACAGAGCATTTCGACAAGTAGTAATCTGTTATAAGTATTTCAAGGCATTTATCTTGTAGGATAGAAGATAACTAGAGGCATAATTTGTGGTTATAAGTTTTAAGGGTTGATTTAAGGATTAATTTTTGAGGCCACTGATTCACCACCCCCCNTTCCCCCCCCCCCCCCCCCCCGCTCTTATTTATTACTAATAATTCAACTTGAAATGCCTTATTGAAATCAGGTAAGGATAATACAGGCAATTAAACAACCTTATGCTTCAAATTCTCAAAACTCTTATCAGCTCCATGTGTCTATTTGAATTCTCTTTTTTCTTCTCTCATTGTCTCAATCATAGCATTACAAATAGAACTGAAATTTTTTATAAACTTCCTGTAAAAAACTTGTCAATCCATGAAACAATCTTACCTCACTAACATTCTCAAGTGTAGGCCAAATAAGTGTAGCTTCAACCTTCTCAGGATCCATCTTCAATCCATCAACCAAAATCACAAAACCTAAATAAACAAGCTCTTCTTTCATGAAGGAACACTTTTTCAAATTTATCAGCAACTTTTCTTCTTTCAATCTCTACAACACTTGTCTTATATGCATCAAATGATCTTCTCTATTCTTACTGAATATCAAAATATCATCCAAGTATACAATCACACATTTATTCTAGAATTTCTTCAAAACTTCATTTATCAACCTCATAAATGTACTCAGTGCATTAGTTAAACCAAAAAGTATAACCAACCACTCATACAAACCTTCTTTTTTCTTGAAAGCAGTCTTCCTTTCATCACCTTCTATGATTCTGATATGATTATATCTACTCTTCAAATCTATTTTGGTAAAATATTTTTCTCCACTCAAATAATCCATTATATCATCCATCCTCGGCATAGGAAACCTATACTTAAATGTGATCTTATTGACTTCTCTTGAATCATTGCACATTTTCCATTATCCATTCTTCTTATAGGTGCCAACACAACTAGTACTGCACAGTGGCTCAAACTTTCTCTGATTAAACCCTTGTTCAAAAACTCATAAACTTGTCGGTTGAGTTCTTCATTCTCAGTCAATATCAACCAGTGTGTTATCTTATTTGGTAAACTAGCTCCAGGAATCAAATCCATACAATGACTAATATCTCTAGTCCATGGAAAACCAACAGGTACATTATTTGAAATTATCTCCTTGTACTCGGTAAGAAATTTCTCAACTTATTTAGGAACTTCATCTTCTATATTCTTACTTGGTTTGTTAGGAATCAAAGCATGACAAATATCATTCATTTTCAAATCCTTAACAAACTATCTACCTTCCATCAAAAAAAATAACACAGATTTACATATCTCACCAACATATTCTTTAACCAAAGGTAACAAGGTTTTTTTCTTACCATCAACCCAAATAGGATATATATTCACTCTTTCATCTTGTATAGCATGTCTATCATATTTCCAAGGTCTACCCAACAAAATATGACAAAAATCCATTGGCATAATATCACACAACACCTTATCATAATACTTTCCAATTTTTAGAGTCACAAAACATTGTTCACTCACCATTAATGTATGCTCATCCTTGATCCATGAAATCTGATAGGGTTTTGGGTGCTTCATTATTTCCAACTGCAACTTTGTGACCATTTACTCAGATGCCAGATTCTCCAAGCTTCTACTATCAATAATTACTTTCCTAACTTTTTCTACAACTCTGCATATGGTCTTGAACAAACTTTTCATGACATGATCTTGTTTATATTTCTCACTCCAAAGTATCCTTTTGATCATTAGATTTCCTTCCTTCTCAAGTTCATTCGGTGACTCCTCTTGCACCAAAGCATTTTTCTACTACTGAATTTCTTGCTTGTATGTGTACACTCAAAAGATCTATGTCCTTCTTCACCACAATTATAACAAGTTCCTTGGAACCCTCTTCTTCTATAACCACATCGGGAGTAGTTGCTTCTTCCTCGGGATGAACTTCCACCTTTCCATTCAGTCTTTATGGATTTTTTTGTCTGGTTCAGATCTACTATTTTCACCATGAGATCTACCTCTTCCTCTAGAAAATCTACAACATATTCCTCTTTTCCTTTGTTCATATCTTTTGTTCAATTTCTCCTCAGCTTTAGAGAAAACTGATATGCCTCTTCAATGCTCTCTATCTTTACCAAGTTGACCTCATCTTGTATAGGACTTCTCAATCCATTCAGATATCTTGTTATTCTTTCCACTTCACCTTCAACATGTCCATATTTGATATCTAACCCTTAGAATTCCTCAATATAATCTTTTACTAAGCTATCTTTCAGCTTCAAACTTTGCATTCTCCTAACTAGGTTAATCTTGTAATCACAAGGTAGAAACTTGCCTTTCAATTTGTTTATCATCTTATACCATACCTTGATCTTGTCTTTACCCTTCTTCTTCTGATCCAATTCCAAATGTTCCCACCACAAGGATTCATGACCTTTCAACTTTGTACTTGAAATATTTACCTTTTCCTCCTTTGATACATTCTCATACTTGAATTATTTTTCCATCTCGGTTATCCAGTCTAGCAACTCATTAGAATCTAACTTTCCACTATACTCAGGAGGATTAAACTGAGGTGTGGACTTCAAGCTTGTCAAATCTCACAAGAATCTATCTTGTTCCTAATCCATCACAAGTGTAGGTGTAACTTCTCCTTGCACTTCTTCGAATTCATCATCACTAACATCTTCAAGATGTCTTCCTATGCGTTGGGTTATCACAACAGCTTCCAATCTTGCATCCATCTATCTTAGCATATTAGCTAGACCTAGATCTGCATTTCCTCTCCCATGAACCATCTTGAAATGCTATGCAATTGTAGGTCAGATCGCAATCTGCTACCCCACAACAATATCAACCAACTCGGGTTACGACTTATAAGAAAGAACCTAGATCTCACCTTTTCTCTGATACCACCTGACATAAGGAGGGTAGAAAGACCAGGGCCCAAGGCACTCCTAGCCAACCAAACCAACTTGTAGAACAACTCAGAAGAAATAACACAAAAAGGGAGAGAAGAAATAGTAGAACTTTATATTATTTCATTAAACTTAGTACATGTCAGATTGTAAGGCCTTCCCAGTTTTGGCCACATACATTTATATGTTTATAGAATAATCTTCATACATGTGAGGTCATGGACCTGCGATCTGAATCTGCTAATACTATCTCTATTCTCAAAATTGATACCCTAATCTAAGAATAGAAAACCAAAAATATACAAGAGTCCACCAAAGAGGTCGGCACTCAGATCCTAAAGAGCCAACATAGGAAATAGCAAAGACCCAGATTTAGGTCCACACACATCCCAATGAGAGATCTCAACATTAATTATGCTATGGAAATTAAATGCAAAAGTCGGCCAGAAGATCCAACTTCCAAAACACAACTCGGTAAGAAGGCCAACCAAGCAATAGAGACAACTTGGTAAGAATCCAACTGAGCAATAGAGACAACTCGGTGAAAACCCACCGAGTAGCCAACATCTACCAAGACCCACCGGTAAAGCAAGACCGAACAAGTAACCGAGCCCGAGCACCGAGCAAAATTAGTTACCGAGGACTTTACTGAGCAACCTCCAACAAGCTACCAAACTGAATTAAACATATTTTTGGTTGATCAGGATTGCCAAGAACCCAAGATGCTCATGCATCAATGATCATGCATGTTATGTTAGTGAATTTGATGGTAATGATATACAACTAGTTGTTTATTAATTCCATAAAAAAATCCACATATTTTATGATTATTTGAGCTTATTTTGAGGTTTCCTCAATGGGGAATTACATCTAGTATCAGAGCCAAGTTCTACACTAGGAACTTGATGTGCCCATTTGATTTTTTTGTGTTTTCTCTTTATTTTGTGCTAATTAATCTTGTCCTATGTAGAATGGAAGCCAAAGGTAGAGTTCGAGGTAGAGGTCAAGGTCATAATAAGGATGAAGGTAGTCATCACAACTCTTCATTGAGTTCTCATCATGAGGATTCATAGGAGGAGCAAAAAGAGAGTGAACATAGTGAATAGAGGAGGATGGAGCAAACCAGGAGTCCGTATGAGGATTTTGAGGGTGCATAAATGAGGCACGTACTTAAAGAGATCCTAAATTGATTGGATCATAGGGAGGACATGGATCAACAAGAGTCCCATCACTCTCATGCTAAGGAGAGACAGAGATCCTAGATTCCCAGATTCCTTGAAGGAGGAATCCTAAAATAGAGGATGATGTTGTGTTCCAGTTGGGCACATGAGATATTTTCTTAGTGAACACCCTCCCACATTTGATGGTTCTTGCAGTGGATCTGCAGTTGAGACTTGGTTGACAGATATTAACAAATGCTTTGCAATACATTTTATGGTAGCAATACCAAATCCAGGTGTGTTATCATACATTTACGGGGCTTTGCATCTACTTGGTGGAGGTTAGAGGAACAAAATTTACATTTGGACATACTCATTGTATCATGGGAGCTATTTTTGAAGAGTTTTTGAGATTGTTTCCTATCTAATCACTAGAGGTAGAAGCAAGCAAATAAGTTTCATGTCTTGCACCAAAATTATATTATCGTGGAGTAGTATGAGAATTGTTTCTTTGAATTGAAGTCATACTATGCTATTAAGGATGATGAGGCAATACTAGTTTAGAATTTTGTGAGGGGGCTCAATCCACGCATCATTGGTGATGTTAGGATTTTTGTACCTAAGATAGTTAAGGATGAAGTAGAGAAGGCTCTTTTGATCAAGGAGAATCTATCTATGGGATTTGATATTCATGCAGGTGATTAATCTAGTATGGTCCCTTTTCTAGCTTCAGGTACTCGAAGTGCTCAGTCCCAAAGTGTAGTTATTTTAGACTTCACCCTTCATCTTCTAAGGGTGGATAGAATTTTAAGAAGAAGAAATTTTAGTTTAATAAGAGCAATAACTTTCATTTTAGCCAAGGTAGTAACTACATGAAAGATTACAATTGGAAGCACAAAAGGTGCCATCATAACAATCTGCCTACACATAGTACTCAATAGAATTTTAGTAGAGGAAGCTTTCAGCAATCCAGTGCACCACCAGTTTGGAGAGATTTTAGTAGGAATAAAAATTGTTTTTCTTGCAGACAGACAAGGTAAGTTGTCGCTTATTTCCCTTAGAGGTCAAATCATGATACTAGTTAGAGACAAGCCACTTGTGAGCCTATAGTGGGTGATTCTTGTAGACCACATTGATTATTTGTAGTTGTTGATCACCAACAGATTGTGCATCAAAATAGTGTCATTGATACATTAGGTCTATTAGGAAACACTTTTGTATCTATATTATTATATTCTGGTGCTACAAAATATTTTATATCTCCTTCTATTATTGAGTGTTGTGGGTTGGTAATGGTAAGGAAAAAAGATAGGTGGCAGGTAGAATTAGCCTTAGGAGCCAAAATAGTTGTAGATTCTTTTGTTTGGAATTGCATTTTGGGTCTCAGTCAGTTTGTGGCTTCAGTGAATCTGCATGTTATTCATTTGGTTTCGTATGATGTAGTGTTAGGTATGGATTGGTTGGGGACCCATAAGGCCAATATTGATTTTCAGTGTAAAAGAATCTAGTGCATAGATGATGTCGGTATGGAAGTAGAAATTATGGGCATTCATAGGCCTATTTCTTTGAGGATACTCTCTGCAATGCAATTGAAGAGGTGCATGTAGTAAGGTTGTCAATTGTTTGTAGTGTCAATAAACAACTTGGTTGAGGGTGTGAATAAGGACATATCTTTGGATAGTCATCCCCTCCTTAAGGAATATGCTAATATATTCCCAAGTGAGATCATAGATATGCCTCCTAAGTGGGCTATAGATTTTTATATAGAGCTTGTTCCTAGAGAAGAGCCTATATCTAAGGAACCTTACCAAATGACATAGGAATTAAATGAGCTTTGACTTCAATTAGAGGAATTTTTAGCAAAAGGTTTAATTCGACTGAGTGTATCTCCATGGGCATCCTCGGTCATATTTGTGAAGAAGGATGGCTCCCTTTGGTTATGCATCGATTATAGGTAGTTGAACAAGGTCACCATCAAGAATAGATACCCTTTTCCAAGAATTGATGATCTCTTCGATCAGGTGAAAGAGGCAAAGGTGTTCTCTAAAATTGACCTTAAGTCAGAGTATCACCAGTTACATATCCATGATGCATATATCCATCATACTACTTTTTGTACTAGATGTGATCACTACAATTTTACGGTGGTTCCTTTTGGATTGACTAATGCTCCAATAGTGTTCAAGAGCTTGATGCATGGAATTTTTTGCACTTACCTAGATCATTCTTTCATGTCTTTCTGGATGATATTTTGGTTTACTCAAAAACAATGGATGAGCATGAGGAGCATCTATGAAAGGTGTTGCACTGTCTTCAGGATAATCAGTTGTATGCCAATTTGGCTAAATGTGATTTGTTTTAGATGAAGATTAAATATTTGGGGCATGTGATTTCTAGAGAGGGTAGTTTTAGAGGGGAGGATGTAGTGCCCCTCCACCCATTTTCATTTTTTTATCCGTACCATGTTTTGATTGTATATTTTTATGTGTGGATGTGACTTTCTTATGGTATCTTAGTTTTGATTCCCACGATATTTATTACTTACACTCTTTTTGTTGGCATGGATGTTTTGATGAGATGGATACATCTTGATTAGTACATTTTGATTATGTATATATTATTTCATTATGGTTTTTTGACTCTTGACTTCATGACGCATTTGAGGTTTTGTTCTCCCTAGATTTCTCTTTGTATCTACATTAAAAATATTATTTACCAAGGATAGGGTAACATTAATAATGTAAAGTGTCATACCTTTGAGCATGATTATGAAATTATAATTATTATCACTATTTGATGTCACTAACATTGGAATTAATAGCATTATTAAAAATATAATTAATAATGATAATATTTATTAATTAATCATTTATGATTTTGAGATTATGTTAAAAGGAATACTGTTTTAATTTAAAATTAAAATAACATATAAAATATAAATTTTGTCATAATAAGGTTGGCTTAATTACTTAAAGATTTAAACCTTGGATGAAAGGGGTAAGATGAATATTATTATCATTGAAATTAATAAAAAATCAATAAAGTAATTTTAATAATAAAATTCTAACATTAAATACAATTATGTGATGATTAAATAAAACAAAAAAAGAAAATATAGCAAACAAATAAAATAATAAGGGAATAGAATTTTACCGTTCATGAAATAATAAATGATAAATTTTGGGGGGCTTAATGAAATAAGTAATGAAAGGTGGTGATGTTGGTAATGAAGGAGATTTGATTTATCTTCTAGAAATAAAGGAAGCACATGTGTGGCTTACATGCAAAAACATGGATTTTAACTTTTTTGGGATCCTACTTGAGAAAATCAGATTTTCTTACCCCAGGGGTTGGTAAAAATGGTGTGGAGGAGAATTGGGAGAATGGGAAAATTTTGGGGAAACAAATAATTATGTAATACTAGAAGGAGGGATTCACGATTTTCTTCTGGATGAAAGATGTGTACCTTGTTCTTGAAGGTTGTTCCCAGAATCCCTGTCCATACAGCCTGCAAATTGAGGTAGGCATTTAAACATAAAATTGGAGTTCTATCCTAAAAATAAATATATAATATGTTTCTGGACTATGGTTTTAATATCTCTTTATCTCTATAATATTTTTATGCACATTCCTTTCTCTATGTTTTGATTATTTTGCATTGAGAAACAATTTGCTTGATTGATTATGATTTTTTGGAGAATCATGTTCTTCCCTATTAAAAGTTATTTTAATGTTTTTCTTTGGTAATTACTAGTTGTATTTAGAAATCTATGTTTGAGATTGAGTGCTTCCTTTAGGTCGGATTACATCCCTTTTAGCACAGTCTGCATCTGTCATTTTATTTTTTTTAACATTAGCATTCACCCAACCATGCTAGTGTTGAGTTTAGCTGATGATAAGAGTTTTTTTCTTGATACAACTTTCCTTGTTTCCACCTTAGTTTTGAACCCTCTAGTTGCACTAATTTCTGATTTAAACTCTGGTGTCAGAGCATCTTGGGTTCTTTGGCAATCTTACATCAACCAAAAACTTTTTTTTTTCAGTTGTTCCTTCTTTTCCGGTCTCTATATTTTTTATGGTGTTCCTTTGATTTGGCTTATCTTCAGTTGCGTACCTCGTGGAATGTTCTTCATGTTGTGATGGATCATTTTCTGGGTTCGCACCTTGATCTATTTCTTCTGGATGGAGATTTCTGGGATTTTGTCCCAGACCTATTTGTTCTTCATGTTTAACGGCATGATGGAGTTTTCCGATCTCGCGAACCTTTTCCTTGGAATGAAAAACTTCTTAGCATTCATTCTATGTTAGTGGGGTTGTGGTTGACACATCTTTTGAATCACACATCATGTTTCATCTATTCAAGGGAGATCCTTATGATTTGGATCCTGGCCTATATTTGGTTTTACATTTTCCTACCTTGAGGAATATGATAGATCTTGGCCGGCTTGTTTCCATTGTGAACATCTATATATTAATTTACTAGATCTCTAGTTTAGGATTTCTGATATAGATAACTTCTGGAAAGTTAGGATTTTAGATATTCTCATAATTCAATCTGTAATCAGGTTTGTATGCATGGAATGTAAGACTTCATTTTGAAGATCCATTGTACTTTATTTTTGGATGATAATAAGAAATTAGGTCTTGCATATCTCTCCATAATTTGTGTTACTTCCATTGTGTGACTCTTTCTACAAGGATTAGACTAAACTCATTGAGTTCCCTTCATCCTTGACTGCACCAAGTGGTATTGAGAGGAACCTCCTTACAGCAATATGGTGAGAATGCACAAAATAACAGAATATAGAGCAATAGCAGAAGTCAGAATGAATCTATTGATCACAGGCCACTTCGAGGGGGTAACCTCCTTTGAGCAAGCTCAATACAATAAATTCGTCGGTGCCCATCAAAGGCCTCAACCTACTCTTATATACTAAGTACAATCTAGAAAAGTAATACTACCTATGCATGTGGGATAATAAAATATACTCACAGGACGACTTACAAAGCATATGCGTCCAACAACACTACACTTACAAAATAAACAGAAGGAACACACAGGTTCCTAACATCCCCTCTCTCTTAGAAAAAAGCTTTGTCCTCAAAGCTTAAGGTGTGGAAATTGTTACTGAATCTGAAGAAGGGATTCCCATGTACCATCCTCTGGTTGCATTCCATGCCACTAAATCAAGACCTCAGAGATGGAGCGAGAGCGAAGGTAAAAAGTGCATCGATCAAGGATTGCCTCAGGTTCCAGGATAATGGATCCTTCCTTATCCATTTCTGGGAGAGCAGTTTGTGCTCTGACGTTGGTACCAAGAACTTGCTTGAGACAAGAAACGTGAAATACTAGATGAATGTGGGAAGAAGGAGGAATTTCCAATTTATAAGCAACTGAACGAATCTTCTACAGAACCTTATAAGGCCCATAAAATTTTGGGGCCAGCTTATGATTCCCTTTAAGCTTCAAGGAGGATTGCTTGTATAGTTGTAGACAAAGAAAAACCATATCCCCAACTTGAAATGAGCGCTCAGAACGGTGTTGATCTGCCTGATGTTTCATTCAATTACGGGCCATGTGAAGATTATCCTGTAAGGTGCGAAGAATCTGATCCCTGGTGCAGAGAACTACGTCAACTACCTGGACTGGTGAGCTACTGGGAGTGTGGGGAAGGAGCACTGGAGGTGCCTGACCATAGACTACTTCATATGGATTCATTTTAGAGGGAGTGTGGTAAGAGGTATTGTACCACCATTTAGCTAAAGGAAGTCACTTGGCCCAAGCATTTGTTGACAATTTCGGTCTGACCATCGATTTGTGGGTGATAGCCCAAACTCATCTTCAGTTTGGTGCTAGTTTGTTGAAACAGTTCAGTCCAAAAATGACTGGTAAAAGTTGCATCACGATCTGAGACAATGGAAGAAGGGAGGCCATGAAGATGGAAGATCTGGTCCATGAAGATTTGTGCAACTGAGGAGGCAGTATAGGGGTGGCTGAGGGCACAAAAATGACTATATTTAGAGAGACGATCAACCACAACCAAGATCACTGTCTTGCCGCCTGATTTAGGAAGCCTGTCAATGAAATCCATAGAAATATCAGTCCAAATCCATGTAGGGATGGGCAATGGTTCTAGCAAGCCAGGAAGGAGAGTCATTTCACCCTTGTGGCATTGGCGGGTATCACATTCAGCCACCATCTGTTGAATCATTTGTTTCATTCCTTTCCAAAAGAAGTTTCACCTTTCCCGCTCATAATTTTGAGGAATCCCGAGTGCCCTACCAAAGGAGAACCATGGAGTTCATAAAAAATAGCCTATTACAGATCTGGGTTCTGAGGAAGCACTAGATGGCCCTTGTATCAGAGAGAAGCACCATCCCAAGAGTAATGCGGTACAGCAAAAGGATTATTGGCCAGCTGGTGAATGATTTGAGATAAAGAAGAGTCACTGACATAGCCCTACTGAACAGATGCTAACCAATCGGGAATTGGCATAGAAATAGCTGAAAGGGAAGCTTGATCATCAAATGTGCGAGAAAGAGCATCTGCCACAATATTGTCCTTACCCTTCTTGTAGGTGATCTCATAATCATACCCCATGAGTTTGTTGACCCATTTATGTTGTGTAGGGGAGGATACCCGTTGTTCCAGGAAGTATTTCAGACTTTGGTGATCGGTCCTGATGCAAAAATGACTCCCTAGGAGGTATGGCCGCCACTTCTGTATAGCATGCAAAATAGCCATCATTTCTTTTTCATAAGTAGAGAGGGATAGATTCTTACTAGAAAGGGATTTGCTAGTGAATTCAATAGGATGGTCATCTTGAAGGAGAACAACACCTAGTTCATTGTTGCAAGCATCACTCTCAATAGTGAAGGGCTTGGAAAAATTTGGCATAGCGAGAACAGGTGTACTACACATAGCTTATTTTAGTTGTTCAAATGCATTCTCAGCAACATGGGTCCAGGTAAAGGCATCCTTTTTTAACATAGATGTCAATGGTGCTGCATTCTTCCCGTAATTCTTGACAAACTTGCGGTAATAGCCAGTCAGCCCCAAAAAACCCCGAAGGCTCTTGAGAGTTTTAGGATGCGGCCAATTTTTCATGGCATCTATTTTTGTAGGATCCACCTGAACCCCTTGGTGTGCAATAATATGCCCATAGTGACCATCATGTGTGCAGAAGGCTATTTTAGGTATATCCTCCTCATTAACCCAAATTTGATGATACCCAGAATGGAGATCCAACTTGGAGAAAAAATGAGCCCCATGAAGCTAATCAAGAAGTTCATCAACAACTAGAATGGGAAACTTATCCTTTATAGTGAGATGATTAAGTGCTCAAAAATCAATGTAGAGTTTCCATGACCCATCTTTTTTGTGGACAAGTGGAACTGGAGAAGAAAAGGAACTGGTACTAGGGCGAATAATGCCTTGCTTCAATAAGTCACGAACGAGCATCTCAATTTCAGTCTTCTGATGAAATGGGTAGTAGTAGGGCCTAATGTTGGGCGGAACACTACCAGGAAGGAGCTGAATATGGTGGTCCTCTGGGTGAGAAGGGGGTAATCCCATAGGTTTAGCAAATACACCTGAATACTTATCCAAAATTTGTTGGAGATCTGCAGGAGTACTAGAGACCGCTGATGGCTGCATCTAAATGGAATGGAGCTGAGCAATGACACCATGTGAATTCTTCTTAAGAAGTTTTTCCATACGATGTGAACTGATGATGCTGAGAGACCCTAGCTATAAGCCTTTCAAAGTGTGTTGTTGCCCATTGGCTGAAAACTGCATCCAAAGTTCAGCAAAATCCCATAAAATGGGGCCAAGAGTGCATAACCATTAGGCACCCAAAACCACATCACAGCCACCTAAGGGAAAGGAAAACATGTTAGATCATAGGTTATAATTGCCAATAGAGAGACACACATTGCAACATTTCCCTTTGCAAGGTAAAGTGCCCCCATTGGCAATCATGACTTCAAAGCTAGAGCAGGGATGGACAAAGCAATCAGCCTATTTGGCTATTCGGGGGTCAATGAAGTTATGAGTGCTACCAGAATCAATGAGTATAGTAAGAGGGATCTTCTTGAAGAAACCCTGGACCCACATGGTTTTTGGAGTAGTGACTCTTGCCAAAGCATGGACAGATATCTCTGGTTGAGCTTCTGGCGAAGGAGGTTCAGGCTGTTGAGGCTCAACCTCATCGTCCACTGTTTCGTGAGCATCTACATATTCTTCCAGTTCAGGTGGAGAATCCACATCCAAGAGATAGAGCTTTTTCT
>MU225293.1:3674938-3717918 GCA_018584345.1 Thuja plicata | reverse complement strand
TTAGAAGCGAAAAAGATAGGGCAAACCCTAAAATTAGATAAATGAGGGATTTAGGGCTTTGATATGTAGAATTTGGGGTAGGTTTGTCAAGGAAGGAAGTATGCGAAATGGTATTTTGGGGGTTCTGAGGAACTGTGAGAGGAAACAGGAAAAAGGCAAGGAAGCTATGGCTAAAAAATGGAAAACATTTTACATAATCGACTCAAGGAAAATCACTCAAATATAGAATAACTGAAAAGAAGTATTTCAATAACAAGAAATATTAGAATTGAAAGGAACCTAAAGGCCACGATGGAAAAAAAATTTGACGTAATTTCCACCCAGTGAGCCAAAGAAAGTGCTCTGATACCAGATGAGAGGAACCTCCTTAGAGCAATATGGTGAGAATGCACAAAATAACAGAATATAGAGAAATAGCAGAACTAAGAATGAATCTATTGATCGTGGGCCACTTCAAGGGGGTAACCTCCTTTGAGCAAGCTCAATACAATAAATTCGTTGGTGCCCATCAAAGGCCTCAACCTACTCTTATATACTAAGTACGATCTAGAAAAGTAATACTACCTATGCATGTGGGATAATAAAATATACTCACGGGACAACTTACAAAGCATATGCGTCCAACAACACTACACTAACAAAATAAACAGAAGGAACACAAGTTCCTAATAGGTATCAGAGATATTTTTTGGTTTTGTTGAGAGAGATCATGATTCCTTAGTTTTCAAAGTATTGAAGTGATTTTTTGTGGGGTGGAAGAGTGAGTATCTAACATGCAATTACAGAGGACTTGTACGAGATGGATCGAAGAGGAAATGCTAGAGGTGGTAGGAGAGATGAAAATATAGTTGTGATGGATACATTGAGACAAATTGTAGCTAGTTTAGAATTTGTTGAAATGGCTGAGAGAAGAGGTCAACATATTGAAGATGTAAGTGATGAGGAGGAAGAAATAAATGAAGAATTAGCTGATGGTAGCAAAGCGCAACCTGAACTTAAACTTGAATAAGGAGATGATAGGTTTATAAAATCCCTAACTAGATTTAATGCAAGACCACATTTCAATCCACCTAATTACAATGGAAAGTTGGATTTAAATGAAATGCTTGATTGGATCAAGGAGATGGAGAAATAATTTGATTATGATGGTATCGGTGATGATAAGGGGTAAAGTATGCTTGCACAAAGTTGAGAGGACATGCATGGTTGGAACATTTGCAAACTAATAGATAGAGAAGAGGCAAGTAAAATATCAAATCATGGGATATGACGATGAACAAATTGAAGGCTAAATTCTTACATGTTGATCACCAAGTAAGTTTGTTTAGAAAATTGTAAAACCTAAAGTAGAAGGATCTTAGTGTGAAGGAGTATACTGAAGTATTTAATAGGTTGGATATTAGATCTGGTCATACAGATGATGGGTTGCAAGGTACTTGAGTGGTTTGAGGACATCTATTCAAGATGAGATCAGTTTGGTTAAATTGCAGACTATAGAGGAAGCTTACCAATATACCCTAAAAGATGAGGATAAATTGAACAAAAGACATGAACAAAGATAAAGAGAAAGAGGTGGAAGATTTCAGAGAGGAAGAACATTTGCTGGTGGTGGAAGGTCATATTTAGATTAGAACAAAGGAAATACAAAGTTCAAAGAAGAGAGTTCATACCGAAGAGATGACAAAAATTTCCATAGAGGTATTGGATCAAGTAACCATAAGAGATGACAAAAGAGTGTTTAGAGAAACTTGTTTTAAATATGGTGGTGAAGGACACTGGGCCTATGAATGTATCCAAGGGAATTAAAACAAGGGGACTAAGAATAGTGGTAGAAATGCCCTTGTGGCAGACAAAACTAGTGGATCATTGAATCAAGTTGAAGATGGAGAAGCCCTCATGGTAAGGAGAGACCTATGTCAGGAAGAGACAGATCAAGACCGGTTGTTGAGGAGGATTTTATTTAAGACAAGATTTAAAGTTGAATAGAAATTTTGCAAAGTGATTATTAACAGCGGTAGTTCAGATAATTTATCATTTTAGGATCTAGTGAATAAGTTGAAGTTGCAGAGATTGAAGCATCTAAATCCTTATCAAATAGCATGGATAAAGGATGATCATAAAGTACTGGTAAGTGAAAAATTCCTAGTAAAATTGAATATAGGATCTTATCATGATGAATTTATTTGTGATATTATGTCAATGGATCTTTGTCATATCTTGTTAGATAAACTGTGGCAGTATGGTAGACATCATTACATGATGGTAGAAAGAATAAGTATACTATTGTTTCTAATGGGGTGAAACAAGTATTTTTGCCTTTGATAGAGAGTCTTAAGAATTATATTGTACCAATATTAGAGTTTTTTTGGTTGAAGGAAGGAAATTCTTAGATGGTTTGAAAAGTGATAGTATGTGTTATGATTTGATTTCTAAGAATTCTAATTTGGAATCTGAAGAAGAACAACCTAAGGAAATAAGATAATTTCTGATAGAATATGCAGACATAATCTTAGATAATGTGCCTGGTGGATTAAAACTTGTGAGAAGTATCATTAATTTCATGGATCTAATCCATGGAGATAGTTTTTTGAATAAATAAGAACATCGAATGACACCTACAAAGAATGAAGAGTTGAATAAACAAGTGCAAGAATTGTTGAAGAAAAATTTAATCAGAGAGAGTTTGAGTCCTGTACTGTTCCTTCTATATTAGCACCTAAGAAGAATGGAGAATGGAGGATGTGTACTGATTCTAGAGCTATTAATAATATCATAGTGAAGTATAGGTTTCCTTTGCCGAGGATGGATGACATAATGGATTGTTTGAGTGGAGCCAGACATTTTACCAAGATAGACTTGAAGAGTGGATATCATCATATCAGAATCAGAGAAGGTGATTAATGGACGATAGCGTTCAAGACAAATGAAGGATTATATGAATGGTTAATAATGCATTTTGGATTAACTAATGCATCGAGTACTTTCATGAGGATGATGAATGAGGTATTGAATAAATTATTTGGTAAGTTTTTTATTGTATATTTGGATGACATCCTGATTTTCAGTAAGGAAAAAGATGATCATTTTTTGCATCTGAGACAAGTGTTGCGAAGATTAAGCGAAGACATGTTGTTGATAAATATCAAGAAGTGTACTTTCATGAAGGAAGAACTTGTGTGCTTGGGTTTTATGATACCTTTGGATGGTTTGAAGATGGATCTTGAGAAAGTTAAAGAAAATGTTGATTGGCCTACATGTGAGAGTATTGGAGAGGTAAGATCATTTCATGGATTGACTAATTTTTACCAAAATTTTATTAAAAATTTTAGTTTGGTTTGTATTACTATGATGGAGACAATGAGAGGAGATAGGAAGTTTAAGTGGACACATGGAGAAAACAAGAGTTTTGAATTGTTGAAAAAAAAAGTGATTGAACAACCTGTGTTATCTTTACCTGATTTCAATAAAGTTTTTCAAGTGGATTGTGATGCAAGTGGGAATTTCATTGGAGGAGTGTTAACTCAAGAAGGGAGATTGGTTACTTATTTTAGCGATAAGTTGAATGATGCCAAGAGAATATATTATGTTTATGATTAGAAATTATATGCCATAATTCAAGCTTTGAAGAAGTGGAGACATTACTTGTTGCCTAAGGAGTTTGTGTTGTATACCAATCATCAAGTATTGCAATATTTGAATGGTAAAGGTAAGTTGAATCAGAGACATATGAGATGGGTAGAATTATTGAAAAGTTATACATTTTTGTTGAAGCATATGAGTGGTAAGTCAAATAAAGTTGCTTATGCTTTAAGTAGAAGGAATTTACTGACAAAGATGAGAGTTGAAGTACTGAGATTTGATGAGTTGAAGACCTTGTATGAGGGTGACACTGATTTTGTAGAACCTTGGAAAGTTTGTAGAGAACCTATTGTAATAGAACAAAGAAAGTGGTTCAATTATTTTATTTAGGATTGTATGTTATTCAGAGGAATTCAATTGTGTATACCTAGAAGTTCTATGAGGAATAATCTGATTAAGGAAAAACATTATGGAGGATTAGCTGGACACTTTGGTATTGACAAGACAATGGCTTTGGTGAGTGATTTTTTTCGGCCTCAGGTTCATAAGGATGTAAGTAAATTTTATCAGAGTTATAGAGTTTGTCAAGTTTATAAGGGAAGTAGTTAGAATATTGGATTGTATAAACCTTTGACAA
This sequence comes from Thuja plicata, assembly GCA_018584345.1. Taxonomy (NCBI): domain Eukaryota; kingdom Viridiplantae; phylum Streptophyta; class Pinopsida; order Cupressales; family Cupressaceae; genus Thuja; species Thuja plicata. The sequence continues at coordinate 3,713,702 of MU225293.1, read as the reverse complement.
TACTAAAGAGACCTTGGGAAGATATTAGCATGGATTTTGTACTTGGATTATCAAAGACACAAAGAGGTAATGCTTCTATATTTGTGGTGGTTGATATATTTTCTAAGATGGCTCATTTCATACCTTGTAAGAAGACTTCAAATGTAGTACATGTAGCAGACTTATTTTTTAGAGAAGTTGTGAGATTGCATGGGTTACCGAAGAGCATTGTTTTAGACAGAGATACTAAGCTTGTTAGATATTTCTAGAGAGCACTTTGGAAGAAGATTAATGTTGAATTGAAGTTTAGTTCTACATTTCATCCACAAACTAATGGACAAACATAGGTAGTGAACAAAAGTTTAGGTAATTTACTAATATGTTTGGTTGGAGAGAAGACTGGAAATTAGGATTTTGTTTTAGCACAAGCAAAGTTTGCATATTATAATTCAATGAATAGGAGTATAGGGAAAACACAATTTGAGATAGTTATTGGTTTTAATCCTACAGGAGTATTAGAGTTGAGGGATATTATTCATGAAGTTAAAAGGATTGAAGAAGCAGAAGAATTTGTAGAGCACACAAATGGATTGCATAGTCAAGTCAAACAGCATTTGGAAGATATGAACCAGAAATACAAGGAGAGAGAAGATGAAAAGAGGAGACATGGGGAATTTCAAGTAGCAGATAAAGTGATTGTATATTTGAAGAAGGGTAGATTTCCTATTGGAACATACAGTAAGATGAAGATGGGGAAGTTTGGCCATGTAAATTCTTGAAGAAAATTGATTCAGGGATTGCATTTGAAGTTGAGTTGCCAGATGACATGGACATATTGCCTATATTTAATGTTGTAGATTTGTATGAGTATCATGAGTCAAATTTTAGTTAAGATGATCAATCGGAAGTTGAGAAGAAGTATCCTAAGAAGCCTATGGATGTGATAGAGGATATTTTGGATAATAAAATTGGTATAATTACAAGAAGTAAATAGTATACAGAATATCTTGTCAAATAGAGGGATAGACCAATTGAAGATTCTTCATGGATTTCCTAGGCTAAGGTTAATCATATTGGTTTTCCTTTAGCCCCAGCAAACTGAAAGGCTCACTTTTCAACAACCTCGGGTGTCTGATGTAGGAGCATCTTGGGTTCTTTGGAAATCTTGCATCAACCAAAAATATTTATGTTTTCAGTTGTTCCTACTTTTCCTCTCTCTGTATTTTCAGTGGCATTCCTTCAATTTGGCTTATCTTCAATTGCGTACCTCATGGCATGTTCTTCACATTGTGTTGGATCATCGTCTGGGTTCACACCTCAATTTATTTCTTCTGGATGGATATTTCTTGGATTTTGGCCTGGACCTATTTTTTCTTCATGTTTCACAACCTAATAGAGTTTGCTAATCTCGCGAACCTTCTTGGCATTTCACTCTATGTTTGTGGGGTTGTGGTCGAATCATATTTTGGATTGCACATCATGTTTCATCTATTTGAGGGAGATCATTTTAATTTGGGTCCTGGCCTATATTTGATTTTACATTTTCCTACCTTGGGGAATGTGATCAATCTTGGTTGGCTTGTTTGTGTTGTGAACATCTATATATCGATGTGCTAGATCTCTAGTTTAGGAGTTATGATATAGATAACTTCTAGAAATTTATCATTGTAGATATTATCAAAATTTAATCTATAATAAGACATGTATTTTTGGAATGTAATACTACATGTTCTGGATCTATCGTACTTGATTTCTGGATGATAATAAGAAATTAGATCTTGCATATCTCTCAATAATTTGTGTTGCTTTCGTTGTCTGACTTTTGTTTCAAGGATTGGACCGACTTCATTGAGTTCCCTCCATCCTTGACTGCACCAAAATCCATGTTAGTTTGTGATGAAAATATTATTTGCATTATTATTTTTCTCTCCTCCATGGTAGGCTTAGCTTGAACGCTGACCTCAAACTTGATTTGGCGCCATGTTATGATTTTGGTTGTAAGAAAAAAAGATAAATTTTAGGGATCCCTATCTCTGTTCAGGTTTGATGCCAAAGTATTTGATGTTGGGCATAGGCTTTCAGTGTTTTTGAAAAATGCTTTCTCCAACTTATATGGCATGCTCTATGGGGAGATAATCTGGTCTTTTTTATTTCTAATTTTACTTGCCTGGCATCTTTTCTTTTCAACACTATTTAAAATGTGTTACTTGGTCAAAAAATTTGTTGTTGTATTGGCACTTACTCCTTTTTAAGTGTTGGATTTTTCACATGGTTTTGGATGCCATTTAGCTTGAAAACCTCTCTTTTTACCATTTAATTTAGACATGGCATGTCACCTCCAAGCTAGGCATCCATCTATTTTTATTAAGGCATTGGTTAATTCCCATGTTTTGGGGCATTAACTCTTATATGTATTATGTTGATTTTAGTGGTTGTTAATTTGTCTTTCTATGGTATATTATTTTCTTGGAGGGCATGTGTAGCTTTAGGCACCATGACCTAGCATGGCTGCAACTTATGATTTATTTAGGAATTGTTATTTTGTAATGGTTGGAATTGTTATGTTGTTTTTGATGACCTATAACTGATTGAATGTTTGAAGATGTTAAGTTGATGATCACCAAGCTATTAAAATTTAATGCAAGACATTAAATCAGTTAATGTATTATATTGTCATTGATGTAAACTTGATATAATATAATTTTTTATATTCAAAGTGTCAAAGACTTTAGAGGATCAAAGAGATAAAGATTATGCTATCAGTAATGCATAAAAGATCGGTATTCACTAAGTGACTACAAACACCGACGAGCAGTGCACCCCGACAGACAGAGAAACCCGAGAGGAAAGTCACAGTGATGCCTAATCAAAAAAACCAACAAGCATTACTGACAAGCTAAATCACAAGCATTATCGATGAGCAGAGCTTCACAGTGATGCCCGACAAACAAACAACCCTGACGAAGTTTCCCGAGGAAAACTGAAGTGTTGACAAAAGCTAACAGAGAGTTAAAACATTGAAAAGAACTGAAGTTCAGAAATAACAAAAGACTTAGCTGGCAAGAGCTAAAGAAGGAGTTAACTGGTTGTTAATATTATTTTTATCAACAAGTTAAAGACAGAGATAAGTAAAAGATTTAAAGTTGTTTTATTCCAGTTGTCAAAGAGAAATCTACGGGATAAAACTGAAGTAAAGCTTTAAAGCATGATTGACTAGAATTGTGGATCACACCAAGAACAAGAAATTCAAGAACTAAGAAATGGTGAAATCATTTTTATAAAGAGACAAGCTAATTCATTATGAATTAGGGGAGTGAAGAGAAAAATAAGATGCTGAATAGAAACTGATGAAGAAAGAAGTCTTCAATCAGACTTGATCAATCAAGCTGAAGAACAGAGCTAATTCTGTGGACACCAAGAAACAGAGAAGCACAACATCACTGAGAAGAAATAAGTGGATAAAAGGTATTGAAAAGATACATTTATTAGAAAGGTATTATGATCTTATAATAGATCTGAAAATCTGCAAAGTATAGTTGTATATGTGAACAAATCATTTACTATTTCAGTTTAACCATTGAATCAGAAAGTCTCTTAACAGAGCAGGACTTAACAATCCTTTATATATTGAGATACATCCCAAGGAGTATCAAAAAAAAAATTCATGAAGATAGCTTGAGATGCCAGATACCATTTGAAAAACTACACTGGGTTTGGTCATAAAAGCTAGCATAGAGATGCCCGATATCAAGTGAAAAACTATTATGTTTAAATCCTTTAACAAGGTCACACCTAATAGTGTGTTTGTAACCTTTAACAGGGTTGGCTCTTCACCGAGCTCACTTCAGAAGAGAAAAAAATTTGGGTTACCGATCCCAAGTGGTTTTTCCCTTAACAGGGTTTCCACATTAAAAATCCATGTGTCAATGTGTTTATGAGTCATTACTTTAGTGTTTTGCATTACACATAACTAATCTAGATTGATCGGTATACACTAAGTTATTTACTATGTTTTTCTAAATAAAAGACTGCTAATCGGTGAACAGTAAGAATAAATTTTAACAGTGAACTCTGAGAAGTAGTTATTTGTTGAGATCATTTCAAGGCATTCATCTTGTAGGACTAAAGATAACTAGAGGCTTAATATTGTGGTACTAAGTTTTTGGGTTAATTTATTGGAATTATTTTGAAGCCACTGATTCAACACTCCCCCCCCATCTCAATTATTCTAACAATTGGTATTAGAGCTTGTGTGCTTAGAAAGGGAGCTTAACATCTCAAGCAAAAGATCACAAGATGAGCAAATGAGATGTGCCCAAGTTGAACAAGGACAACTTTGCATCATGGAAAAGAAGGATAAGACTCCACCTATCAGGTATTGGAAATGATGTTGTTCAATACTTAGATACTGAATTTGTGTTACCTACAGGACCTCACACACTTGAGAAATTAAGAGAAAAGCATGAGCATAATTGCATGATGATAAAGTTTGCTTCCTCACTCTCCGATGTTGAGTTTAAAGATGTCAAAAACTACACCTCTGCAAAGAAAATGTGGGATAAATTGAAACTGGTACATGGAGGAGATGCTAATGTACTAAGAGCTAAGGCAAAAATCCTAAGAGGTAAATTTGATGACCTAAGAATGAGAGAAGGAGAAAATATCACTTAGTACAGCTACAGAATAAAAGACATAGTCAATGTTATTCAAGGAGTTGGAGGCATACTTGAAGAGGACACAGTGGTAAGTAAAATCCTAATAACCCTACTGCCTATATATGTTATTAGAGTATCTTCTATACAATAAATGAGAGCGGTTACAAACAATAATGTTACTCTAGATAGTCTTATTGGTAGACTAATTTCATTTGAGATGAATAACTTTGACAACAGTGTCTTACCATCTATTGAGTCTGCATTCAAATCTTCTTTGAAAATAAGTAAGTCTGGTCATAAACACACCATTAGAAATGATAGTGAAAGTGATAGTGATGACCAAGATCTTGATGAGATTGAAGCACTAATGGCCATAAGATTGCAGAGAGGCAAAGGTAGATACAAAGGTAAATTACCACTTGTATGTTTTAATTGTAAAGAGATTGGACATTTTGTTGCTAGATGTCCTAACAGAAGAAAAGGTGATAGAAGTAATGACAGATCATATGAAAATAAGTTTTATAGAAGTGATAACAGGGATTACCAAAGCAACCGACAATCTAACAGAAGAGATACCCGAGAGCACAAGGACAAAGGGAAGAAAGCTTGTTACCTAGCTGAGAACAGATATGGAGATACTGACATAGAATGTGATGAAGACATTGAGATGGTATTTATGGCCATGAAGGATGATTCAGACAAAGAAGAAAGGTATGTAGAGACTGCACTCATATCTAAGGTTAGTAAGAATGATGTTCGGATTATAGATAGTGGCTGCACTCACCACATGACCGGTGATAAACAAAATTTTGAAACTTTTGAGTACTATAATGGTGGATCAGTAAGAATGGGTAATGATACACCTTGTCCAGTTGAAGGTAAAGGAACTATAATGCTGAATAACCTGATCAAATGTGAAAATGCATGTTTTCCCTCGGGGGTAAACTAGAATTAACAGAGACATACACAAAGGAAAGTATTTAACAGAGAATGTATAACAGTATTATCTTTATTGATTCATACATCAAGCACAAAGGTATTCCAACATAGTAATCTCTCCCCCTTATGGAAAGGAGAATGTATACATATAGTGTTTGAAGGGATGTGAGGCAAACTGTCACATCCGTGTAACTCCTTCAGACCGACCAACTGTCTAACTACCCATTTCTTGGACAACAATCAGACTATCTAGAGTAACATTATTGTTGGAAAATGATTGGTAGACTAATTTCATGTGTGCGCATGGTGGCAAGAGAGGAAAACAATAGAATGTCCGAGACGGGAACAAAAAAAATAGGAATGATGGACAATTGCAGACAAGAACCAAAACATGCTGCTCAGTCTCAGCCTCTGCCAAGTGCTGCAAATCTGCTACTCAAATGATATTGCCTTCATAGCCAATTTGTCCTTAATAGCCATGTTGCCTTCTCCACATCCAACTATTGGGTACGTCGAGCCAATTCTTGCTCTACTACCTCCAACCGGGTGGTCAGCTCCTCCCGAGCTCTCTAGGCCTCCACCACAGCAGCCTCATGTCTAGCTGAGACATACTCTGAGTGCCTCAAAGCATAGTACCCTTCTACCTCTCTTGCCACCATGTGCGTGCAGACAATCCATGCATGCAGCATCTATGGGTCTCATCTGCTCAACTCTGAAGTCACGTCCTTGCCTCTAGCTACTATCAGAGACCCTCCGACTACCATCTGACACCCTCCGGCTACCAAGTTAGCCAATGATGACCCAACATCCATAGCGCCTACAACCTTCACTCCTAAGGGTAGTACCTTAGCTTTCTTATCTATGCTCTCCAACTATTTTCTCTAACTTTGTTTGTCAGTCGAATCCTTAACCATTTCCTTTGTTTAATTGTAATGTCGTTAATAACTATTACTATATTCAACATCGTACGGTGCTCTTTCTTTGCAACTCTTCCCAACTGGTCCTTCAAAATTTATTGTTTCCCTAACTGGAAGCTACACCTTATACAATGCTAAATTAATGGTATAATTTGTACAGTATTTATGGTTGTACATTCCCTTCTCTAGTGTTATTTTAGTTTACCGTACGGCTGTACGGACCTCTGCCGCCTTTTCCCTTGCTCGTACAGCTCTATAAAAACACTCAAAACTGTCATACGGTCATTTTATGGGCCTCCGAGAGGTTCTATATGACAATGCCTCTTCACTTTTCATCTTTCCCATATGGCCGTATGGCCTCTTATTTTTTCCTAATTTATTTTTTAAAATTTATTTTTAACAAAAAAAAATTTAAAAAAATTTCCAAAATTTTTCTGTCCATACGGTCGTACTGATCCGTACAACCACATGCCATACAGAACGGTGTCGTACGGATGTTACTACTTTTTTTCCCAAATTTTTAAAAAAAAATAGAAAAAAAAACTTTAAAAAAAAAATTTTACCAAAAATTTCTATCCGTACGGTCACATGTTGTACGGTACGATGTCGTACAGATTTTTCACTTTTTTTTTCTATTTTTTTTTCAATTTGGTAAATTGCGTACCTTCCCCTGGCTGGTTCTGACGACACCATCTCATCGTTCATGATGTATTTTTAGCTTTGACCCATTGACCATGTCTGAATCAATTGTCCATAACTTCATCGCCCCATTCGCGGCAACTTCTCTGATTTTATAAGGACCTAGCCAATTTACTTTAAATTTATTGAGAGTGTGTAGTCGCTCCCTCAAGCTTTCCATGTCGTTGAGTCTATTTTCAATGGTGATCCCAATGTTTGGAACCATATATTCTATTTTCCATGGTCTCTCGCATGTAAATAAGAAGGAGAATAAAGATTTTGAAGGCTACGACCACGAGGTTCCAACCGCGGCTGACACGAGCGTCATCATCGAGGTTTTTCCCCTTGGATTTTACCTCCTGGTATTTGATGGGTTCTTCCTTCGTAAACTGGTGTGCGAGGGTGTCTTCCTCCTCCCTAATGCTTATCATGTTACAAGATGGTGTAAAGAACTCGTAATCTTCCATTTGCCAATGAAAGAGGCCATTCATTTAATCTCCATCATCCCCAGAACATTCTTCCAACTTCAACACCCCTTCATCATTGGGCTCCATTCTTCTTTTCCCTCCATCTTCTCCCAATTACTCTCCTTCAGATTCTAAGTCCGAAGATGCTAACTCCTCGCTCACCATTTGCGTGCGGAGATCAATCACATACTATCTCCTAAAAGTATCCATGGTGAGTGTGTTTCGCTTCCAGTTGTGGTTCACCTTCGCCGAGGTGAGCCACCCTCATCCCAAAATAGCATCGTACCCCTTTTTCTTTAGTGGGATCACCACAAAGTCAAGTAGGAAGGGTTGTGTACAAATCATCACGCATTGAGCCATGAGGGTTCCAATGGGTTTGATGTCGTGTTGGTCGGTGCCCACTAAGTTGAAGGTTGGGGGCCATAATGTTGGCTTGCCCAATTTCTTCCATGTCTCCTCTAGAAGGATGTTCACTCCTGACCCTCTGTCCATTATAGTGTCTTTCAGGATGGTGCCAAGGATGCCCATCTCGATGACTGTTGGGTACCTCCCATTGTTTACAATAAGTATCATCAGGTCATTGCAAACCCTCCAGGGATGTTTGTACATGTGGTATTTGGCTGCATGGCCAAGTTCCCCAATAATGTCATTCCCAAGTGAGGCATGGTGTGAAGGAGGTCCTGGAGTTTCACTAGTACCTCTAAATGTAACAGTTATCTCAGAATGTTTTGTTCTACCTCCCTCCAACCCGAGGTGGTGGCCATCTCCCATGTTTCTTTTTGTGCCTTTATCGCCTTCTCTATTTCTTCTTTAGCCTCCTGTGCCCATTTTTTTCTGTTCAAGGGTCTAGATATGTGGCTTACTTTTCTTTCCCTCGGGTGACTATCAGTACCGAACTCGTGCTTTCATCTATGTCTAGCCAATTAATGCTGGATTTTGGGTAGTTGGCATCCTCATGGTTTCCAGGACCACACCAGTGGCATAGCTTCTGAGGAGTGTCTCCCTTGTTGCAGTCCCTTGCAAAGTGGCCCCACTGATTTCAAGCTTGACATTGGATCATCGATCGACCCTCGGAGTCATATTGTATTCGACTCCTTGTGTTGGTGTTGTTGTTATTGCCCCTTCTACCACCATGTTGGTTGCCTTCATACCCGCTCGATGTAGATGGTTGCTCTTGAGTAAATTATACTTGTTGATTCCTCACTTTCATGTTGTATGGGCATTCCTTGGTGGAATGGCCCATGATCTGGAAAATGTCACAAAATGCATTTTTTGGACATGATCCCTTCGTATGACCGCTCTCCTTGCATTCCATACACCACATGTCATCTTCCCCCTTGCTAGTACCCCCTTTCATAGTCTTGAACTCCTTCATCATTCTTTCCATATCCTTTTGGAGTGCCATGAATATATTCTTTGACTCACCATCACTACTAATGTCATCGTCGGCAGTGTTATCTTCGTCAGAAGAAGACTTGCTTCTTTTCTTCTTAGAGGTCTTTTGTTAGCTCTCCAAGTCCATCGCTTGGTTATAGGCATCTTTGTATGATGTGGGGGGCACTATCTTCATTTTCCTTTGTAGGTTTGATTTCAAGCCCTCCATGAACCATCTTTTCTTCAGACCATCTGCTGGCTGGCTCTCCATTTTTCTGACTAACTCCTTTAGTCGGTGACTGTAGGCCCATACAGTCTCCTTCTTACCTTTTTTGGTACCGTATATCTCTGAAATACTTTCATTGTCATCCCTCAGGAGTCAAAACTCCTTTTGGAATTCTTTCTTAAGTTCGTCCCAAGTGGTCACCTTTGTTTTGTCCACATCAGAGTACCAATCGATGGCTACCCCTCTGAGTGTGGCGGGGAACTGTTTCACCCATTCTGACTGGTCAGCGACTCCATTTGCTAACCAGATTGTCTCACACATACGACAATGTTGTACTGGATCTTCCTTCCCATCTCCATGGAATTTTGGTAGCTTCTCTTTGTTAGTCTCCATGTTTACTTTTCTAGGTATCGATTGTGTTTGCAGCACCGGTTGTGTTACAGGCTGGGATGGTACTGTCGGTGTCAGTACACAGGAAATATTTGGTACCATACCACTTGATGTCCCCAAACTACTGGAACTATCCAGGCCTTCTGAGCTACTGTGATCCTTGTGCCCCTCTGTCACTTTGATACTCGCGGCGGCAGTGGTATCCTAAGCCTCCCTCCGTACGGCTTCCTCTTCTTCCTTCCTTCGGGCTTCTCCTGCTTCCATCCGTGGGGTTAAGGTTAAGGGCCCAAACAAGCTCCTTGTTTCCTCTAGGTGGTTCTCATCACTTCTCCTAACCTCCCAGTCAGATTCCTCCAGACCCTCACCTTCACTTACTCCCCTCGGTAGTCCTTCTAGTGTCTTCTATATCTCTCCCTTCGCTCGGCTTTCTGTTGTGTGAGTATAGCTTTTATAGCAGCTTGTTCCTCCTCGAGTTCCTTCTTTCTATTTTTATTTAATTGATTGGGCATGAATTATTTTCTCACTTCTCCATAGGGAAATAATCAACACATCAATTTTTTTAATTTTTTTTATTTTATTCATTCATATCGTTCTATTCCAACACTTCTCAATTGATTGATTTCCTCATTGTATTGTCTTCTCCTTTGTAGATCTTTGTACGTGCGTCATCAGCCTCTGGGTTAATCTCACCAACTGGTAGGCCCATAGTGCCCATACACAATCCATTTATTTTCTTCTCAAGTACGTCTAGGTAATGATGCCAAATGTTTTCCCTCGGGGATAAACTTGAATTAACAGAGACATACACAAAGCAAAGTATTTAACAGAGAATGTATAACAATATTATCTTTATTGATTCATTCATCAAGCACAAAGGTATTCCAACATGATAATCTCTCCCAGACATACCTTTTGATCCAGCTTCATCTTTTGGAATAGCTTATGCATAGCTCGCTGAAATCTTGTATTGAACTCTATTACTTCTTCATTTGAGTTCTTTCTTATGTTATTAAACTCATTAAGCAAAAACCCTTCATTAGTCTTATCACCATATTGATCCTTGAAAAGATCAATCAGTTCATCCATAGCTCCTACAGAACCATGAGATAAGCTCCTAAACCATTCTCTAGCATCCTCTACTAGAGATTGCACAAATAATTTCATGAGCACATCTTCATGATTGATATTTAAATCATCTATAACATCAAATAATTTTCTCAAATGTTCTTCACAGGTGATAACATTATTACCTGAAAACTTTGGGAGCTTTTCTCCCATATCTTCTGGTATCACATTAGGATAACCTGGAATTCCAAAGAAAGAAAATTGCTTATACCTTTCCGTAGGAAGAGGCCTCCTTTGAAATTTGTCATTCTCCTTGGGAGATTAAACTTTTCTATGGTCTTTGAAAGAAGAAGCCTTATTTTTTGATGTTGTAGGGTGCTCTGCATCAGCAAAAGAAATTGTGGTTGACTGCAAAAAGTCAATTTTCCTTTTCATTTCAATGGTAGTAGATTTTTCTTCAGCTTTTTCTAACATCTAGGCCATATTTTCCTTTTCTCTTCTAATTTTTTCAAGGTCAATGTCTAATTTAGACATTTTCTCTATCAGGTTCCTCTTAGTTTTAGGATTTTCAACTTTTGTTTCTGTAACTTTACTTTTCCCTTTATCTTTGAAATCTTGAGAACCTAACTTTTGGTGGGTATTGGGAATCTCTTGGTATCTACGAGACCTATCTATATTCCATGCAGCCTAATGTCTTAGGGTTCTTTTCTTATTCTTATCAACATCTTTTTGCTCATGATTTTTCTTCTTAAGTTGTTTTTCCCTTTTCATCTATTGAATAAGGGCAAGATGTTTCATGAGGAGTCTTTCTTCCTCTGCAAGCTCATCAGAAGGAACTTCCTCAAAATTTGAACTGATTGTATATGTTCCTTCTCTTTCACTAAAAGTGTTGGTGCTTGTACAAGTATCTACTCCAAGACTTGGGCCTTGGGCTTCTAAATATTTTGAGGCACTATCTTTTTTACTAGACTGGTTATTGTTTCTCCTTCTAGTGCTATTCTCTTCACTTCTTGGAGGAGAATCATTGAGACTTGCTTGGCTTTTCTTCTGCCTCCAAGACATCCTCATTTTTGAAGTAGTGGGAATCCCACCATCCAATGCAACTTCTGGATTATTTCTCATTCTAGACCTAGTATTCATATTGAAAATATATCACTTTGAAACTGATCTCAGATATTTCACTTTTACAGTCACCGCCCAAACTTTGGGAGTAATGAATGCTATTATAATGACTTAGGAAATTTTTAACTGTAAACTTGATTTATCTTTTGAAACTTAGAGACTCTAAATACTTTAAATCAAGACTTTACAATCTTTGATTCCCCAGCAGAGTCGCCAATTTTTTAGCTCTTTTTCTTGCAACACAACCTTGATATGACTGAGTACTAATGTGCTTGAAAATAAACTATTATTTCATAAAAGAGAAAGGCTAATTGATGAGGGTAATTAGATAATATCTGGGGATACTTATTATCACCTCCTTCTTTTTTGAGATCCACTGCCTCAGGCAGGTATTACCTATTTATGATTACTTATTTACAGTATCCTTTAAGTGGATTATCTTCTTACTAATTTGTTGAATGCTTCAAATGAATCAGGGAAAAGATGACTTTGCAAATGATAAATAACATCATAATACAGAGTTTAACAAGCCATACTAGTATTCTGATTACAACAAATAGTAAGGTAATAAGGATTCTCATCCTTCTTATTTTTTTAGGTTCTTATGAACTTTAGGAAGCATAACCTAGTTTGATTCTCTCCCAAAAGAATTAGTAAACTAAATTGTACACCTTAAACACAATTACTTAAATGGAATATGTATGTTTGCAATGTGAATGATTTGAATATTAAAGTACTGGTTGGATAATGAACAACTACTCAACCAACTATAAAACCAGTACCTTACCATTGGGTTATGAGTCAGTATCTGGTATAACTCCACAGTAAGGTGATTAACAAAACATATGAAATAAACATAAGATGCATTACAAATTATCCTCCCTCTACACCTATATCATTAGATCCTTGAACTATTGCTAAGCTCTCTGGAGTCACCTGAAAATATTAATAATTCCTTGAAGGAGCTTACAAATGACTGCACAACCACCTTGTGATCAATATGGCTAAGTGCCTTACAAGTAAACATACAAGAGAAATAACAATAATGAAAAGAGACAATCCAAGATGTAGAACAGAGATTGCAAATATTTGTATTAATGTCTTAAAGCTTCAAATACATATAGATAGACAAATAAAACAAAGGCTCCGACAAATTTTAGTAGTCTACCTTGTAATATATTTCACTGATTTTCAATTACAAACTTCTCAACTTGTTCCAATCTTCCATCCCTTACAAAATGATAGAAGAGAGCTATATATATGCCTAAACCATCTTGGAATCCTTAAAATATGGATGCTACAAGCTTCGGATGGTTTAGAATGCCTAACCCTAAAAACTAGAAAAGACAAAATACAGGAATGATCCAAGCGGTGGAAGGATAAGAATGAGGAATCAAATCTGATCTTGTTTCTTTCTCTTCTTCTAGATTTTTGTGCTTTTGTCTATATGTGTTCAAGATAGAATCTAGTAGTTGAAATAATATTTAGTGACCACTGATACAGGCTAACTTAAACTAATCTCTTTAAGATTGCTAATCTCCCTATGCTCAAAGAACAAGCGCCAAGTGTCTCTCTATTCTTCATCAATGAGGTCAATGTCCTCTGCAGTAGCCTTCTTCTTTTTTGGCTTTGTCAGTGTGTCCCATGCTGCTACATCATCTTTAGCAGACCAATTAAAGCTCTTGATTCTCTCTAGTTGTGTTTTTTTCCTGTTCCACCGAGTATTTATTATACTCTTGACATCTGTTAAGAATTTATTGATGTCAATCTCAGCCTTAAAGGCTTCATCCAAAATCTTTTTGTAGCACTCCATATCTAATTATGCATTATCATTAATAAATGCCTCTTTCTTAGGAAACATGCTATCAAACTCTGCTTTCCAAGCCTCCAAGGCTTTGATCTGACTGTCATCTCCCTTGATTGGAGGAATAAATCTATTAAAATCTAATCCAAAGAGATTCATTCTGGACTCAATCTGATTTAACTTGCCTTTAAAGAAAGGCAAAATTACATTTATCTTTTCAATATCATCACCAACTTCTAATACTATTTCTGGAAGGTCATTCCTATGTGGTTGCAATGATTCCAGCCTTTCAAATAATTGTGTCCTACTAGACCATGTTCCAAAATAGGGGTTTAAAATAGAAACATAACTTGTAACTTCAACATGTAAAATGGGATGTTTATTATATGCATTCAAAATTAGATCAGTCTTATTCTTCAAAATATCAACCCTATTCTAGAAGATGCTCATTAACGCCCCTAAGACTATTTCATTACGCTCTATAATCTATTGCTTTGTTTTTGCATTCTCCCCTGTTAACTTTGTTTGGGTTTCTTCATGAACAACCTTCGTAGGTGATGTTGGGATAACCTCAGGTTTCTTCATTAACTGCAGAGTTAATTCTCTGATTGTTTTCTCTAAAGCGCAAATATTACTCTGACATAGCTCCCTGTCTTTCGCAAGAGCACTGGTCTCTTCTATCAGAGTATTATATCTCTGAGATATTTTCTTTGTTTTTTCCACATTTAATTGAGCAAAATGTGATAACACTTGTGATATCTCCATGTCATTTGTCTTATTCATAGACCACACCATCTGGCTACCTACCATGTGTTCCTGAATATTTAGTAAAGCTAGCTTCTGATCCTTGGGATCTAGGCTCTACATAGAAACAACCTAGGATTTTGGATCATAACAAGTAGCATCCCACTAGTCTTAACCATTCTCCTTTCTTCCTCTAGAGAAATATCCTCTATTTTAGGATCATAATCCTGTATAGCCTGTAAGGCTTCTACTGTTACTGGCTCTCCTCCATCTAACTGAAGTTGTCTTCCAACTTCCTTCTGCTTATGCCACCTAAGGAAGTCTTTAAATTCCATGGTTTTTATGAAGTTATCATCATCTAGGAACTGTTTTTGATGAATTATCCTTTCATCAATGCATGCTTTAAGAGGCAATTCAACATTCGCCTCTTCATCATGTTTCAACTTTTCTCCTTTTCTAATCTCCTTTCTTAATAAATGATCATATGGAATGTTTCCAAGAATAAGGGCACTAATTTTATCTTTTTTCTTCTCTCTTCTCACACAGACCATTTCTTGGGAAGGCTCTCCAATTTCAATTTTTTTCTTTTTGAGAGGAGGTTCATTAGTAACCTCTGTTTCTGGGCTTCTGTCAGGTCAATAATATTTTCATCTCCTACTTGTTCTTCTTCATCTTCTTGATTTATTGGTGGGGAAATAGGTGAAGGGTAGCCTTCATCACTATCATCATCATACTTTGATTAAGAGTGTTCTAGCTGACCTTTCTCAGGAACTACAAGTGCTTCCTCTAATTGATTGCACAAGAAAGTATGAGACTCAATCATACCCTCTATCCTCTTCAAATATGGTAAATCAGGAAAGAAACCTCCAAATGATAATCCTTTTCTCTTTACCTGCCTTTCCAGGTCCATTAATTCTTTGATTTTATTTTCTCTTGAGATCACCTCCTCATCCTCAAGAATATTTCTAATAGCATCTTCTTCTATGCATTCCTCATGTTCATAAGTGTAAGGAATAGTAGGGGTTAGGAGCTTCTTGGTACTTACAATGAAACCTTCTGTATCAGTATACCTATGCAATGTTGCACCCATCTTGTAATCGCTTAACCAGTTGTTCACTAAATCTATGGCTCTCTTGCCAATAGTAAATTGATATACTTTGAACTGCCTAGGGTGAATGTTCCTTTTCTGTGAGGAGCCAGATGCTCCTTATCTGTCAACATAAGTTTCCACACAAACTTCATTTATGCAGTTTTGGCAGGGACACAAAATGGTAGTATGTGTGGTGGATGTGTACATCCATACACTCCGATCATGGTAAAAATTTTCTCCAAGAAGTCACCCCAGTTGTGATCTCCAGGCCACTTGTCTACATATTCACAAGGCCTTAATAATTGTAGTAACTTTTTTGGTAATCTGGTCTTATTCACCCCTAACCACTGTAGTAATGGATAAACTATCAAATTTTCAAATGCACAGAAGTCACAATCCCTAGCACTATAATTCCAAATTCTTATCCAAAACTGGATACAGTTGGGCTGACCTTGGTAAACTTTTTGTGGCATCAAATTATTCAAATCCATAACAGGGTGGTTGTAATACATTAGTAAATGCATTAGGATGGAGTAATGTAAAAACTTGGGCTCCTTTTCCTTTTTCTTTATGGCCACAAACCCCTCATGCATCTTATTAATTATATACTGGATATAATCATATATTGTGTTAGTATGAATATCCTTCAAGTCTAGGGTAATCATCAAAACATCTGTAGTGATTCTCTTTGAACCCCCTTCCCTTCCTAGTGCTCTACACAGTGCAAAAGAAATGTATTTGTTATAATGGTTTAAATCCTTATAAGCATACGGAGCAAGTCCTGGCATGGCGGGAATATAGTTCTTCGTCTACCTACAAATGTGTCTCTGTACTAGACCTTTGACTACCCCAACCTGTTTCTCATATCTAGCTTCTTATTTCTTCAGGTCTATTTCTTTTTCCATAGGGAGGTAGAGATTGAAGGCTTTCATAAATGAATTCCTATTTAAGGCTAGTAACACGGTGCCATCACTTCTCTTGATTGTCTTAGAAAGTTCATCATAATTATTCGCTAAGGCTAAAACAAGATCATTGTCTATGAATATATTAGGGACAATTAGCCTAGCTAACCCACAAGTCCAATGGTTTGACACAGGTATAGCTTCATCGGAATTTTTATAGAAATAATTGAAAAGAGAATAACTTGGTGATCCTGGAATTTTGGCATCTCAAATGTATGTTAGGTCATCAATCAAGATATCATCCTTTGACTTCTTGTTTTGTGTCGATCCTAGTAGTAATTGTAGAAATTCATCTAAGAAATTCCTCTTACCCTTTGCTTCATCCTTCATTTCTTCACTTCTCCCACTGGTGGAAGCTACACTAACTACTCTTCTCATCTTGGTTGTTTGTTTCTATCTGCCTTTTTTACTGATATTGAAACAAATCTATTCATTGGAAACCCTTATTGTTGCACTGTAATACACTGAAAATAATCTAGGCTCTAAAAATTAATCAAATTCCTTGAATTATGAACTGAGAACCTCAATTTTCTTGAATTTTCAAAAGATGGTAACTCTCCTTTTTCAACACTGATAACTTGGTTATTTCTTCACTCTAGATTTTGAAAGCAATGTAAATGATAATGAAACTCATATCATCTATTTATGGAAAAGAATGATCAAAGTACACAGCTCATAATTGGGTTATCCCATCACTTCTACCTTCAATTCATCACACTGTGACTTTAATGCTTTCCTATCCGTAGCCTCTGATTATGACAGGAAATCAAATTTCAAATGAGTATAGAATTGATGAAAATCCTTATTAATTTTTACAAGAGGTTGATTCTAATTTGATTGGCTGATTCTCAGACATCTCAGCTACCTTTCCAAGCTTTCATAACATTTTTGAATTCTTATTGGCTAATGACTTTTCCACTATGGTGCGTCAACAACTGTATTAACTTTATCATGCTTAACTTTTACTTTTCCCATTCAGCGACCTCACGAGAATAGCTTATCTCCATGTCACTGAGAAAAATGCTTAACCGTTTTTATTTTCTGAGACTTGGCGACACAAGATTTTATTAACTTCAGCTTGAATCTTGATTACCTTCTGGCGATCACGCGACTATGAAAAGCTAAGTCGCTAAAATATTTACTTTTACTCAATGTTTACTCTGAGACTACGTGATCACCATTGATCTCTTTTAATCCAACGCTCTTCACTAAGTCTCGTAATCTTTTGATATGATCATAAACTGCTCTGAGACTTTGTGACATAAGTATTATACCTTTAATTTTACATTTAAATTCTTTCTGGAGACTATGCGACTAGAACTTGTCTCACTATCGCTGAACAAATTTTACTTTATCATATCCATCAAGAGATTTCCTGACTACCATTGATCTTTCTTATTTTAGCATCTGACGGTCAGTATTAAGTATCATAATATTTATATCTTATCTTCATATGTCTTGAGTCCTGGCGACTAAAGTACAATGTTACCTTTATTTCCTTTTGTCTCTTAGTCACTAGAAGAAAATTCACTTAGCCATCTTATTTGGAGACTTCCCAACAACCGTTGGATCTATCTTGACAACATCTGACGGTTCTCGCTAAGTCTCGTAAACTTTTATGTAAACCCTAAATCATCACGAGACCTAGTGACAACACTCTTTGTCTCATAATTGCCAAATGTTTTTATTTTATCAAAATTTAATCAGAGACCATGTGACTATACCATTTATCTTTATCATACTTAACCATGTTTCTCAATGTTATTCCTTGTCTCTTGATCACTGAATAATTGTTGACTCTTCAAATACTATAAGAAACTTCACGCTATCCATTAGATCTTATTTTGATTGGACGGATGTCTCCAAGTCTCTCAATCTTTTCTTAACTCATCTCTTGTTCTGAGATTAAGCGACAATAGAATAATTTTAACACTTGAACTTAACTTATAACCATGGGTTATATTTTGAGACAATGCGACTACATAAGCTCAAAGTTGTGAGATAAAATCACTAACCCTAGTCTTATTAGGAGACTCCTCGACAACCATTGGATCTTGCTTTCAAATGGATGGTCATCGCTAAGTCTCATAATCTTTAAAGTGTATTCTTTTCCATTAAGAGATAGCGTGACAAAGCCAATTTACTAAGTCTTGTAATCTTATAGAATATTCTCTTTCTTTCATGAGACTTAGTGACTATCCTTTTAAGCACACAATTTTTTCAGGACTTAAGTGCCAAAAAGTAACTTCAAAATAGAACTCATTTAAGAAAATTAGGGATTTTTTGCATTTTTGACTAGAAATGACTAGGGTTTAGGGTTTCTGGTTTTTTCAACTAGGTTTTGAGAAAAAACAACTCCTGCAGTGGCATAAAAGCAATTTCAAACATGATTTTTAAACTTCTGGGCATAAGAACGACAGGCATCTTCAAAATTTTACAGGGCAAACTCAAAAATAGGAAATACAACCAATAATGGCTCTCTTTGAGGATGGCTAAACATAAGTTTATGACAAGAATCATAGAATCTCTGGTTGCAGACCTCTTGTTTGACGCTGACTAAACTAAAGCTGAAGGGAAACTCACAACTGAAAGGGAAACCTACATATATACATATGATACATACTTTATTTTCTTTGCATGAGAACTTGATTTTTAATTGAAAAAGAGCTTCAGAAATTGCCCATGCACAGGCAACTCATATTCTTCTCCATTCATATTCTTCAGAAGATAGTAATCTTTGGCAAAACATTGAGAGATGACAAAAGGTCCAATGACTCAAATTTTTTGTGCTTTCCTTTATCTTCTGCTCTTATATTCCATTGCAAAACTAGATCGTCTAGTTGGAATTTTCTGTCACTAGCCCTTTTGTCAAACAGATATTTCATCTTTTGTTGTAATTTTATGTTCTCTTTCTGGCTATCCCTTCTAATTTCATCCAACTCTGTCAACTACATCACTCTATTTTGCATAATGTGAGAAAGTTCTAATTGTTCCTCTTGTATAAACTGGTATACTAGCAATAAATTATTAACAGGTAGTCTTGACTTCATACCATATACAAGTTCAAATGGTGATTTTCCTATTGAATTTTTAACTGTTATCCTGTCAGCCCATAGAGCTAACCTCAATTTTGTATGTCATGCTTTCTTATTCTTCTCAAGAGTCCTCTTTAAAATCTTCAATATACTTTTGTTAGTAGATTCAGCTTGTCCAATTGCTTGAGGATGGTATGGGGATGAATATGACATCATTATCCCATACTTCTTACAAAAAAAATTTATCTCATCTGACCTAAAACACATAGCATTGTCCATTACTAATTTCATAGGCACACCAAATCTGGTCAATATATTTTCCATTAGGAATTTAGTAACAACTTTACTTATTGCCTTTTTTGTGGGGATAGCTTCAATCCATTTTGTAAAGTAATCTATGGGTACTAATATCCAAGTGTGTCCACCACTAGATTTTTTTGAGAATTCTCCTATAAAATAAATTCCACACATAGAAAAAGGGGCTTCTACACTTATAGGATTTAGTAACAGAGCTCCTGAAAACTTTAGCTTATTTGTGAACCTCTAACATGGCTCACATCTCCTAACATATGCATGAGTATCTTTAAATAAACTGGGCCAAAAATAACCAGCCCTTAAGATCTTGTGGGCAGTAGTCTTGGCAGACAAATGGTCTCCACAGACCCCCAGCATGCATTGCATTTAATATTTTCTCAGATTGACCTTGATCTAGATATAGCAGTAATACACCATTTATGTCTTTCCAGTAGAAATCTCCTTGTACTAAGGTGTATCTCTGAACCTGTAATCTGAGACTTCTCTTTTGATTATTTGTCATAGCATTAGGACACTTGGCATTTTTCAAGAAAAATATAATGTCAGTATAAAATGGTTGTTTCTCTATACTTGTAATTTTCTGATCATGTATTTATGTATCATTTACTTGCACTAAGTCCAATTTCTCCTCTATCATGTGCTTTGCCAAACCTTGACCTCTTACCAAATTTGTAATGTGGATCTCTAGCTTGAACTCCTGAATTTGGTTGATCCATTTACATCTTTTTCCAGTTACTTCTGATTGGGTAAGAATGTCCTTTACTTCTGCATGAGGTACATATGCCAACACCTTAGCACAAACTAGGTATGGTCTAAAAGATTTCACAGCCTTTACTAGGGCATATGCTTGTTTTTCCATCATTTCATAATTTAGTTCTACAGCCTGAAGGGATTTACTAAAAAAGGCTATTGGATGTTCAAATCCTTCATCATCCTTTTGTAACAGGATAGCAGCAATAGTGTGAAAAGATGCAAAGGAAAATAAAGAAAAGGGCTTACTGTAGTCTGGTGATTTTAAAACAAGTACTTCTTGTACTGCCTTCTTTATTTTTTCAAATGCTATTTGAGCTTCTTCATTCCAATGAAATTTTGCATCTTTCTTTAGCAACTTGATAATTGGTTTGACAACTTCTGCAAAGTTAGCTATGAATCTTCTGACAAAGTTTATCTTTCCTAAGAAAGATTGTACTCCTTTTATATTTTTGGAGCAGTGACCTTTTGGATAACCTCTATTCTTTTAGGGTCCATCCTGACTCCATCCTTGGACACAATATGTCCTAGTAACTTTCCCTCAGTGACTGCAAAATGACATTTTCTAGGGTTTAGTGAAACACCATACTCTAAAGCCTTATTAAAAAATTTCTCTAGGTGTTCACAGTGATCCCCTTCCTTTTTAGAATATGCAGTCAAGTACTCTTGATAAATAACCATAAATAAATCAATAAATTCTTTAAATACCACATCCATGGCTCTTTGGAATGTTGCTCCTGTGTTTATCAATCCAAAGGGCATTCTAACATAGACATAAGTTCCCCATGGAGTAGTAAAAGCAGTTTTGAATTGCTCTGATTCTTTCACAAGTACTTGGTTGTAACCTGAGAATCCATCCATCATTGACAGCAACTCACAACCAGTTACCTTATGCAACATTGCTTCCATATTTGGTAGAGAATAATTATCTTTTAAAGAAGAAATATTCAAGTTTCTGAAATCCGCACATAGTCTTATGTCACCATTCTTCTTTCTTACTGGTACTAGGTTTGAGAGCCAAGTTGAGTGTCTGATTGACTGAATGATTCCAGCATCTTTTAACTTTATCAACTCCTATTGCATCTTAGGATCCAATAGAGGATTAATAGGTCTCTGCTTCTGTTACAATGGTTTCATGTCAGTTTTTAGTGGGATTTCATGTTGGAAAAGGTCTTCTCTATAAGCCTTAATATCTTCATATGACCAAGCAAAAACATGCTTATGTTTTCTTAGTATTTTTATCAAGTTTTTTCTAACATGAGAGTCTAATCCTTTCCAAATGTAAACTATTTGATGAGTGGTCTGTGAACCCAAATTTACTTCCTCTAAATCCTCAACCTTGGCATTGCTTATTCCTTATATTTGTTCACTTTGACTAGAAAACAATGCTTCTAGTTCTACCAATCCCTTAGGAATTTGGTTGGAACTAAGATGGACAACCTCATACCCCAGTATATACTCCTTACCATCATTGACTTCTAACAAATTATTGCAATCTATATGTTGATCCTCATAATGGTCAAGGCACTGAAGAAATCTAAGGATATCTTGGTCATCCTCAAACACTTGCCAGTTGTAAATTTTACCTGGGACAACTGGTCTTCTTTTCACTTCCATAATTGATACCCCTTTGATGGTCATGTCATCAGTCTTCAAGGCAACATTAGCCAAGAAATCTGCCATTATATTTCTAGACCTTTCTATCCACTTTATATTAAAGGCATCAAAATACTCTATTTGATCCCAAATAACATGTCTATACATTTTTAACCTGTCATTCTTTACAGCATATTTGGATCTCACCTGGGCTACTACTAATTCAGAGTCACCATAGACTTTTAAACATTTAATACCATGTTTAGTAGCAATTTCTATCCCTAGAAGCAAAGCTTCATACTCTATTGTATTATTTGTACATTGAAAAGATAGCAGAAAATAATATTTAAAAGTGATACTTTATGGAGATATAAATAGAACTCTAGCTCCTGACCCTTCTTTAGAATAGGCTCCATTAAAGTACATCTGCCATAAACCATCATTCTATAGAGATAAATCCTTCACCAAAGGATCAACATTTTCACACTGGTGATCTCTCCTTTTAATTCTAAAATTGTCCATGTCAATGTCAACATAGTAATTAATTTCAGTATCTTCATGTCACTCAATCATATGAGGTGTTCTTCCTTCTTTAGACACCTTGACATTATTTCCAGCAATATTGAATGTAGCATATGATAAATCACATTGTATACTACCTCCCATTGAAGCACTCCACTTTCTTGATAATAGCATACCATAATGTGGTACAATGTCAACAAAAAGTACACTCATTGTTAAAAATATATCAGGGAAGATAGCTAGCTTATAAGGCATAGCTTCAATGGTACCAATAATCGGGACTTCTCTAGAATCCATTGCTTGACACCTCCCATGAGGAGTATCAACTTGTAATCCCATGGATTTCATGATTTCTACTGGCATAACAATATTTGAAGCTCTTGAATCTATCATACATTTTTTTAGCTTCTTACCATTGATCACTAATGTTAGAAAAAATGGATCAACAACTTTTGGAGAAGTAGTTATATTAAGAAAAATCTGAGGAATCTCAGATATCATCACTTCAGGTTCTTTACCCTTGTTACTTGCTTTCTCTTCAATATTCTCTGCACTTTGAATTTTTACTGAGGGCACACTGTTCAATACTGATAAAAATTTCTCTTTGTGTTCTTTTATTTTCATTATCTCAAGGAATGGGACCTTCATTGTCATCTGAGATAAGCATTGTTCCATGTCTATTGGAGTGTATTTTTCATCTGAGGCTTTTGGTTTTTCCATAGTAATTTTATTTTCTTCTATTTGAATATGCACAATAGGTTCTTCCCTCCTAGCTTTCTTATTTTCCACTTTAGGGGAAGAAGAACTTGCCTTTGGTTCTTTAGCCTTATCCACATGCATGTCTTTTTTCTCACTAGCTTTGTTTACTACTTTGACCTTAGGTCTATTTGCATTTTCCCTAGGCCCATCTTTCTTAGGTACATATTTGGCATATGTTTTGTTTTCTTTTATAAAGATGCCTAATGGTTGACTACCAGCATTACCCACCACTATGTTTCTTAGGTTATAGTTGTTCCTAGCTTTATTCACTAAGTCAGTAGTGATTCTGGATTTTTCCTCATCAGAGGCTTTTCTGAGTTTCCTGACTATTTTTGGCATGGCATCTTATGTGGTCATCCCTTTCTTCTTCCTCACTATCTAACAAGATTTGTTGTTGATGGACTTCAACATTTTGTTGCGAGCCATATATGTCATGATTCTCATCTTCTTCATTTGAATCCATATCATGACAAGAATATGCATTATTCATATTATAATCATATGTATCATCTTCATCTTTATCTTTCTCCTCATTAAATTCTAAATCTAACGAAACAACACAAAAATTAGGATTGTGTGGTGCCTCGCAGGCCTCACACAAGAAATTCTCATTGCACATATGAATAGCACTTTTGTGTAAAGGATCAGGGGTCCTATTCTTAGTTTTTTCTTTTCTAAGGGGATCAATAGGTTTACCATCCTTAAATTGGGTACCATAGGGATAGTTTTGCATCCTATTTTGAGGATTGTAATTGTTATTATAGGATGGATTATTGTTTTGGGGATCCCTATACTCTTTGTACTCAGGTTCCTTCCGACTGCTTCTATTAAAGCATGGATCCTCTTTTTTACCTAATTTTTCTGATATCCTTCTATTCATTTCTATGTTCACAGCTATTTTATAGGCTTCTGTTAAATTCCTAGGGTTTTTATCCCTTGATGCATAGCCCATTTTTTAATCAAACACATTAAGATAAGTAGCCAGACATACCTTTTGATCCAGCTTCATCTTTTGGAATAGCTTATGCATAGCTCGCTGAAATCTTGTATTGAACTCTGTTACTTCTTCATTTGAGTTCTTTCTTATGTTATTAAACTCATTAAGCAAAAACCCTTCATTAGTCTTGTCACCATATTGATCCTTGAAAATATCAATCAGTTCATCCATAGTTCCTACAAAACCATGAGATAAGCTCCTAAACCATTCTCTAGCATCCTCTACTAGAGATTGCACAAATAATTTCTTGAGCACATCTTCATGATTGATATTTAAATAATCTATAACATCAAATAATTTTCTCAAATGTTCTTCACAGGTGACAACATTATTACCTGAAAACTTTGGCAGCTTTTCTCCCATATCTTCTGGTATCACATTAGGATAACCTAGAATTCCAAAGAAAGAAAATTGCTTATACCTTTCTGTAGGAAGAGGCCTCCTTTGAAATTTTTCATTCTCCTTGGGAGCAAAAACTTAGCTATGGTCTTTGAAAGAAGAAGCCTTATTTTTTTATGTTGTAGGGTGCTTTGCATCAGCAAAAGAAATTGTGGTTGACTGCAAAAAGTTAATTTTCCTTTTCATTTCAATGGTAGCATCTTCTACTTCAGATTTTTCTAACATCTTGGCCATAGTTTCCTTTTCTCTTCTAATTTTTTCAAGGTCAATGTCTAATTTAGACATTTGCTCTGTCAGGTTCCTCTGAGTTTTAGGCTTTTCAACTTCTGTTTCTGTAACTTTACTTTTCCCTTTACTTTTGAAATCTTCAGAACCTAACTTTTGGTGGGTATTGGGAATCTCTTGGTCTCTACAAGACCTGTCTATATTCCTTGTAGCCTGATGTCTTAGGGTTCTTTTCCTATACTTATCAACATCTTTCTGTTCATGATTTTTCTTCTTAAGTTGTTTTTCCCTTTTCATCTGTTGAATAAGGGAAAGATGTTTCATGAGGAGTCTTTCTTCCTTTGCAAGCTCATCAGAAGGAACTTCCTCAGAATCTAAACTGATTGTATCTGTTCCTTCTCTTTCACTAGAAGTGCTGGTGACTGTATAGGTATCTATTCCAAGAGTTGGGGCTTGGGCTTCTAAATATTCTGAGGCACTCTCTTCTTGATTAGACTGGTTATTGTTTCTCCTTCTAGTGCTATTCTCTTCACTTCTTGGGGGAGAATCATTAATACTTGCTTGGATTTTCTTCTGCCTCCAAGACATCCTCATTTTTTAAGTAGTGGGAATCCCACCATCCAATGTAACTTCTGGGTTATTTCTCATTCTAGAACTAGTATTCATATTGAAAATATATCAGTTTGAAATTGATCACAGAGATTTCACTTTTAGAGTCGCCACCCAAAATTTGGGAGTAATGAATACTATTAGAATGACTTAGGCAACTTTTAACTGTAAACTTGATTTATCTTTTGAAACTTTGAGACTCTAAATACTTTAAATCAAGACTTTACAATCTTTGATTCCCCAGCAGAGTCGCCAATTTGTTAGCTCTTTTTCTTGCAACACAACCTTGATATGACTGAGTACTAATGTGCTTGAAAACAAACTCTTATTTCATACAAGATAAAGGCTAATTGATGAGGGTAATTAGTGAATATCTAGGGATACTTATTATCACCTCCTTTTTTGAGATCCACTGGCTCAGGCAGGTATTACCTATTTATGATTACTTATTTACAGTATCTTTTAAGTGAATTATCTTCTTACTAATTTACTGAATGCTTCAAATGAATCAGGGAAAAGATCACTTTGAAAATGATAAAGAACATCATAATATAGAGTTTAACAAGCCATACTAGTATTCTTATTACAAAAAATAGTAAGGTAATAAGGATTCTCATCCTTCTTTTTTTAGGTTCTTATGAGATTTAGGAAGGATAACCTGGTTTGATTCTCTCTCAAAGGAATCAGTAAACTGAATTGTACTCCTTAAACACAATTACTTGAACAGAATATGTATGTTTTCAATGTGAATGATTTGAATATTAAAGTACTGGTTGGATAATGAACAACTACTCAACCAACTACAAAACCAGTTCCTTACCATTGGGTTATGAGTCAGTATCTAGTATAACTCCACAGTAAGGTGATTAACAAAACATATGAAATAAAGATAATATGCCTTACAAATTATCCTCCCTCTACACCTATATCATCAGATCCTTGAACTATTGCTAAGCTCTCTAGAGTCACCTGAAAATATTAATCCTTCCTTGAAGGAGCTTACAAATGACTGCACAACCACCTAGTGATCAGTATGCCTAAGTGCCTTAGAAGTAAACATACAAGAGCAATAACAATAATGAAAAGAGACAATCCAAGATGTTGAACAGAGAATGAAAATATTTCTATTAATGTCTTAAAGCTTCAAAAACATATAGATAGACAAATAAAACAAAGGCTCAGACAAATTTAAGTAGTCTGTCTTGTAATATATTTCACTGATTTTCAATTACAATCTTCTCAACTTGTTCCAATCTTCCAACCCTTAAAAAATGATAGAAGAGAGCTATATATTTGCCTAAACCATATTGGAATCCTTAAAATAAGGATGCTACAAGCTTTGGATGGTTTAGAATGCCTAACCCTCAAAATCAAAAAAGACAAAATGCAGTAATGATCCAAGCGGTGGAAGGATAAGAATGAGGAATGAGATCTGATCTTGTTTCTTTGTCTTCTTCTAGATTTTTATGCCTTTGTCTGTATGTATTTAGGATAGCATCTGATAGTTGAAATAAGATTTAGTGACCATCGATACAGGCTAACTTACACTAATCTCTTTAATATTGCTAATCTCCTTGTGCTCAAAGAACAGGTGCCAAGTGTCTCTCTATTCTTCATCAATGAGGTTAATGTCCTCTGCAACAGCCTTCTTCTTTTTTGGATTTTTCAGTAAGTCCCATGCTACTACATCATCTTCAGCAGGCCAATTAAAGCTCTTGATGCTCTCTAGTTGTGCTTTCTTCCTGTTCCACCGAGTATCTATTATACTCTTGACATCTGTTAAGAATTTATTGATGTCAGTCTCAGCCTTAAAGGCTTCATCCAAAATCTTGTTGTAGCACTCCATATCTAAGTCTGCATTATCATTAATAAATGCATCTTTCTTAGGAAACTTGCTATAAAACTCTATTTTCCAAGCCTCCAAGGCTTTGATCTGACTATCATCTCCCTTGATTGGAGGAATAAATCTATTAAAATCTGATCCAAAGAGATTCATTATGGACTCAATCTGATTTAACTTGCCTTTAAAGAAAGGAAAAGTTACATTTATCTTTTCAATCTCATCACCAAATTCGAAGACTATTTCTGGAAGGTCATACCTATGTGGTTGCAATGATGCCAACCTTTCAAACAATTGTGTCTTGCTAGACCATGTTCCAAAATAGGGGTTTAAAATAGAAATATAACTTGTAACTTCAACATGTAAAATGGGATGTTTATTATATGCATTCAAAATTAGATCATTCTTATTCTTCAAAATATCAACCCTATGTTGGAAGATGCTCATTAATGCCCCTAGGACTGTTTCATTATGCTCTATAATCTATTGCTTTGTTTCTACATTCTCCCATGTTAACTTTGTTTGGGTTTCTTCATGAACAACCTTCTTAGGTGATGTTGGGATAACCTCAGGTTTCTCCATTAACTGCAGAGTTAATTCTCTAATTGTTTTCTCTAAAGCACAAATCTTAATCTGACATAGCTCCCTATCTTTCACAAGAGCACTGGTCTCTTCTATTAGAGTATTATATCTTTGTGATATTTGCTCTATTTTTGCCATATTCATTTGAGAAAAATGTGATAACACTTTTGATATCTCCATGTCATTTGTGTTATTCATAGACCACACCATCTAGCTACCTACCATGTTTTCCTGAATATTTAGTAAAGTTGTCTTCTGATCATTAGGAGCTAGGCTCTACATAGCAACAGCCTTGGATTTTGGATCATAAAAAGTAGCATCCCACTAGTCTTAACCATTCTCCTTGCTTCCTCTAGAGAAATATCCTCTGTTTCAGGATCACAATTGTGTATAGCTTGTAAGGCTTATGCTATTACTATCTCTCCTCCATCTAACTAAAGTTGTCTTCCAGCTTCTTGCTACTTATGCCACCTAAGGAAGTCTTTAAATTCCTTGGGTTTTATGAAGTTATCATCATCCTAGAACTGTTGCAGATGAATTATCCTTTCATCAATGCATTCTTTAAGAGGCAATTTGACATTCTCCTCTTCATCATGTTGCAACTTTTTTCCTTTTCTAATCTCCTTTCTTAAGAAATGATCATATGGCCTGTTTCCAGGAATAAGGGCACTAATTTTATCCTTTTTCTTCTCTCTTCTCACACAGACCATTTCCTAGGAAGGCTCTCCAATTTCAATTTTTTTCATTTTGAGAGGGGGTTCATTAGTAACCTCTGTTTCTGGGACTTCTATCAGGTCAATAATATTTTCATCTCCTACTTGTTCTCCTTCATCTTCTTGATTAATTGGTGGGGCAATAGGTGAAAGGGTAGCCTTCATCACTGTCATCATCATACTCTGATTTAGAGTGCTCTGGCTGACCTTTCTCAGGAACTACAAGTGCTTCCTCTAATTGATTGCACAAGAAAGTATGAGACTCAATCTTACCCTCTATCCTCTTCAAATATGGTAAATTAGGAAAGAAACCTCCAAATGATAATCCTTTTCTCTTTACCTGCCTTTCCAGGTCCAATAATTATTTGATTTTATTTTCTCTTGAGATCACCTTCTCATCCTCAAGAATATTTCTAATAGCATCTTCTTCTATGCATTCTTCATGTTCATAAGTGTAAGGAATAGTAGAGCTTAGGAGCTTCTTGGCACTTACAATGAAACCTTTTGTATCAGTATACCTATGCAATCTTACACCCATCTTGTAATGGCTTAACCAGGTGTTGACTAAATCTATGGCTCTCTTACCAATAGTAAATTTATATACTTTGAACTACATGGGGGTGAATGTTCATTTTTTGTGAGGAGCCAAATGCTCCTTATCTATCAACATAATTTGCCACACAAAATCCATTGCTGCAATTCTAGTAGGGACATGAAATGGTAGTATGTGTGGTGGATGTGTACATCCATACACTCTAATCATGGTAAAAAATTTCTCCAAGAAGAGGTCACCCCAGTTGTGATCTCCAGGCCACTTGTCTACATATTCACAAGGCCTTAGTAATTGTAGTAACTTTGATGGCAATCTGGTCTTATTTACCCCTAAGCACTGTAGTAGTGGATAAACTATCCAATTTTCAAATGCACAGAAGTCACAATCCCTAGCAGTTTAATTCCAAATTCTTATCCAAAACTGAATACAGTTGGGTTGACCTTGGTAAACTCTTTGTGGCATCAAATTATTCAAATCCATAACAGGGTGGTTGTAATACATTAGTAAATGCATTAGGATGGAGTAATGTAAAAACTTGGGCTCCTTTTCCTTTTTCTTTATGGCCACAAACCCCTCATGCATCTTATTAATTATATACTAGATATAATCATATGTTGTGTTAGTATGAATATCCTTCAAGTCTAGGGTAATCATCAAAACATATGCAGTGATTCTCTCTGAACCCCTGTCCCTTCCTATTACTCTATAGAGTGAAAAATCAATGTATTTGATATAATGGTTTAAATCCTTATAAGCATAAGGAGCAATTCCTGGCATGGGAGCAATATACTTCTTAGTTTGCCTAGGAATGTGTCTTTGTACTAGACCTTTGACTACCCCAGCCAGTTTCTCTTATCTAGCTTCTTGTTTCTTCAAGTTTATTTCTACTTCCATAGGGAAGTAGAGATTGAAGGCTTTCATAAATGAATTCTTGTTTAAGGCTAGTAACACAGTGCCATCACTTCTCTTGATTGTCTTAGAAAGTTCATCATAATTATTTGCTAAGGCTAAAAAAAATCTGTGTCTATGAATACATCAGGGACAATTAGCCTAGCTAACCCACAAGTCCAAGGGTTTGACAGAGGTACAGCTTCAT
The DNA here is from genome assembly GCA_018584345.1 of Thuja plicata. Classification (NCBI taxonomy): domain Eukaryota; kingdom Viridiplantae; phylum Streptophyta; class Pinopsida; order Cupressales; family Cupressaceae; genus Thuja; species Thuja plicata. The sequence goes on along the minus strand of MU225293.1, from coordinate 3,683,299 downwards.
CAAAAATTTTATAGACATAATTGAAATGAGAATAACCTGATGATCCTGGAGTTTTGGCATCTCGGATGTATGCTAGGTCATCAATCAAGATATCGTCCTTTGACTTCTTGTTCTATGTTAATCCTGGCAGTAATTGCAGAAATTCATCTAAGAAATTCCTCTTACCCTTTGCTTCATCCTTCATTTCTTCACTTCTCCCACTGGTGGAAGCTACACTGACATCTCTGCTCATCTTGGTTGTTTGTTTCTATCCACCCTTTTTACTGATATTGAAACAAATCTATTCACTGGAAACCCTTATTGTTGCACTTTAATACACTAAAAACAATCTAGGCTCTGAAAATTAATCAAATTCCTTGAATTCTAAACTGAGAACCTCAATTTGCTTGAATTTTCAAAAGCTGGTAACTCTCCTTTTGCAACACTGACAACTTGGTGATTCCTTCACTCTAGATTCTGAAAGCAATGTAAATGATAATGAAACTTATATCATCTATTTATGGCAAAGAATGATCAAACTATGTAGCTCATAATTGGCTAATCCCATCACTTCTTCCTTCAATTCATCACACTGTGACTTCAATGCTTTCCTAGCCATAGCCTCTGATTATGATAGGAAATACAATTTCAAATGAGTATAGAATTGATGCAAATCCTTATTAATTTTGACAAGAGGTCGATTATGTTCTGATTGGCTGATTCTCAAACATCTCAGCTACCTTTCCAAGTTGTCATAACATTTCTAAATTCTTATTGGCTAATGAATTTTTCACTTTAGTGTGTCAACAACTGTATTAACTTTATCATGCTTAACTTTTACTTTTCCCATTTAGCGACCTCGCGACAACAACTTATCTCCATGTCACTTAGAAAAATGCTTAACCATTGTTATTTTCTGAGACTTGGTGACACAAGGTTTTATTAAATTCAGCTTGAATCCTAATTACCTTCTGGCAAACATGCGACTGTGAAAAGCTAAGTCGCTGAAAGATTTACTTTTACTCAAGGTTTTCTCTGAGACTATGCGATCACTGTTGATCTCTTTTAATCTAACGCTCTTCGCTAAGTCTCGTAATCTTTTGATATGTTCATAAACTACTATGAGACTTCATGACATAAGCATTATACCTTTACTTTTATATTTAAATTCTTTCTGGAGACTATGTGACTAGAACTTGTCTCACTATCGCTAAACAAATTTCACTTTATCATATCCATCAAGATATTTCTTGACTACCATTGATCTTTCTTATTTCAGCATCTGACGGTTAGTATTAAGTATTATAATATTTATATCTTATCTTAATATGTCTTGAGTCCCGGAAACTAAAGTATAATGTTACCTTTATTTCCTTTTGTCTCTTAGTCGCTGGAAGAAAATTCACCTAGCCATCTTATTTCAAGACTTCCCGACAACTGTTGGATCTATCTTGACAACATCTGACAGTTCCCGCTAAGTCTCGTAAACTTTTATGTAAACCCTAAATCATCATGAGACCTAGTGACAACGCTCTTTGTCTCATAATTGCCAAATGTTTTTATTTTATCAAACTTTAATCAGAGACCACGTGACTATACCCTTTATCTTTATCATACTTAACCACGTGTCTCAATGTTATTCCTTGTCTCCTGATCGCTGAATAATTGTTAACTTTTCAAATACTATAAGTGACATCACGCTAGCCATTAGATCTTATTTTGATCAGATGACTATCTCTAGGTCTCACAATCTTTTCTTAACTCATCTCTTGTTCTAAGACTAAGCGACAACAGAAGAATTTTAACACTTGAACTTAACTTATAACCATGGGTTATATTTGGAGACAACGCAACTGCATAAGCTCAAAGTTGCAAGATAAAATCACTAACCCTGATCTTATTAGGAGACTCCTCGACAACCGTTGGATCTTTCTTTCAAATGGACGGTCGTCACTAAGTCTCATAATATTTAAAGCATATTCTTTTCCATTAAGAGATAGCGCGACAAAGAAAATTTACTAAGTCTCGTAATCTTATGGAATATTCTCTTTCTTTCATGAGACTTAGCGACTATCCTTTTAAGCACACATAATTTTTTCAAGACTTAAGTGCCAAAAAGTAACTTCAAAATACAACCCATTTAAGAAAATTAGGGTTTTTTTGCATTTTTCACTAGAAATGACTAGGGTTTAGGGTTTTGGTATTTTCAATTAGGTTTCGATCAAAAACAACTGAATGCAGTGGCATAAAAGTAATTTCAAACATGATTTTTAAACTTCTGGGCATAAGAATGGTAAGCATCTTCAAAACTTTAAAGGGAAACTCAAAAATAAGAAATACAACCAACAATGTGGATGCACCACTTAAGGAATTGTTATAGTTATGTTTATTGATGCACGGTTGCTCTTCTCTAGTCATTTTTTCAAACATGTCTTCAAGGTGTATAGTACAGACGGACCGAGGGGAATAGGCTAGGATGGTTGGCTCAAAATTATGGAGGGATAACCACTCATACTTATGGGAATTGGTCACACTAGAATTCTCGTTAGATGTCTCACTTTTTGCATCGTCCTAGATAGTTTGATTAAGGTTCAATTGGGAATAAGAGGTTTCCACTTTCAATGGCAATAATCACTGGAGTATATTGTTGATTAAGACATGTTCTAAATTTTGCCCCCGGTTTAATTATGAAATTTTCTCTTTGTCTACGGGTATGTCTCGGATGGTAGTACTAGTTCTATTTTTTCCATAGCCTAACCCCCTTTTTTTCTCTGGTTTGGTGGTAAGGACAGTTCCATTAAGCCTTATTGTATTGCCCCCAGACCATTCGTACCATCATATCCAAATTTATGCAACATAGTGAAGCAAGCTCCATATTTTGACAAGGGTATCTATACTTGAGGTGTTTCTTGTGGGTCTCAATACAACCAAGTTTTTATATCTGGATCGAAAGGGTTTTCTTCAGCTATGTCTCCCCATTTGACAAATGTGGTTGGTGGACATTTGAATAGAACTAATTCTAGATTTTTAGGTGTTGTCACTAGTTGAGGCATGCCATATGATCTGGGATTTTGAGGCATGTTAGTGATGGTAAAATCTTCCTCATAGCTATACTCACCACATCCTTTATCTGTAATTGATATCTTCCCTACCTTTCTTGTTATGTCTTTGGGGATAGAATCAGAGGTAGAAGGAATGTTTTCTTCCTGATTTGAAGGCTCTTGATTATCTGTACTACTTCTAATGGTGTTGCAGTATTGGAATGGGTTTGGATCTCCTTCAATGATTATATCTACCCCTTTGAGTGGGAACTTGATGCACTGGTGATAAGTTTAGGGGATAGCTTTTATCTCATGTATCCATGGCCTTCCTAGTAACATGTTATATCCCAAATCCAAGTCTAGGATTTGAAATGGGGTGTTCTTTATGATTGGGCCTATCCTGAATGGTAGCATGAGGATACCTTTTGATGATATTTCCTCCTCATCATATACCCTGATATTTATCCTCCTGGTGACATCAATGCTAGATTCGGAATAGCCCAAGGTTTTTATTACTTTCAAAGTACATATGTTTAACCTGGCTTCGCCATCAATGAGGACTCTTCAAGTTGTATGTTTGTGAACTTGGATAAGCAGATGCAAGGGATCATTATGTAGAGTCTTGTGTGGCACCATGTCATAGTCTATAAAGGTATCTTTCTTATTGCAATCGATGTAATTCACCATGGTTTGGAAGTTCTCTGGAGTTATGTCCTGTGGGACAGTTGTATTTTAAAGGGCTTCATGATCTAGAGCTTTCTTATGTTGTGGGGATATGCACAAGAGGTTGAACATAGATATATGGGTAGGTGTGTGCTTTAGCTGATCCACTAGACTGGTTTGTGTATCAGAGGATGCTGGAGGATTAGATAGTATAGCTGAAGTGGAAGGCACTCCTTGCAAGACAACTTTGGAATAGCATGTGGTGACAGCACATTTGGCATTTGGATCTCTGATAGTAATTGTAGCCACATGGATATCTGAAGGATTAATGCAATTGATAGTGCTATCAGTGTTGGCATAGGTGTAATTCACTTGTTTAGACTTTCCATGAGATGTGGAGGCTTTCCCTTTATTATGATAATGGAATGTATCATTGAAGATTGTGTGATCTGTTGTACCCTTGGATTGGGTATTTGTGACATCGATAACCCCTGTGTCGATTAGATCTCAAATGGCATTTTTCAATCGGTATAATTTGAGTGTCTTGTGTCCTTTTACCCAATGATATTCACAAAAGTTTTTTACATTCCACCACTTGGGTTTCACAAGACCATGTTCATATTCTCTAATTTTGGGTAGAGTGATAGTATTGGTTTGAATCAGTTTTTTCAAGGCTGACTCTATTGAATCCCCTAATGATGTGTAGTCTCGTTTAGGAAATGAAAACCTTTGTGAGCGTTATGCATTGGATTAGTTGTTGGAAATAGTTGTTGCTTGCACAGTGGGTGTTTGATTTTGAGTGTTCACTTGCTAAGTGTTCACCATGGGTTTCTGATTTGTCATAGGTGCTCCTTGTAGTAAAACCTTGGGTTGAGCGTAATTGATTTTTTTTACGTTAATGACACCATCATTTATGACATTCTTGTTCTTGTTCCACCATTTGGCTTTATCTGTTGCATTTTTGTTCATGTTTGTTTGGGTAGGGTCTACAAGGATACCTCTCTTGACCATGTTTTTCTCACAGCGAACTCCTCGTTCGATGAGTTTCTTGAAGTTTGGAGTGAGCTACAATTCTATGGTAAATGACATATCTGGGATTAGATTTTTAATAAAAATCACTATGAGGTCTTGTTTAGGCACATCATACATTATTCTGTTTGCAATGTTCCTCCACCTCTATAAGAATTCAACAAAGGTTTCTCCATTTTTTTAATGTCATAAAGGTCCTTGATGCTAACCTTGTGTTTGATGCTATGATGGAAGTGAGCAATGAAATTTTCGGCCAATTCTCCCCAAGACTGAATGCCATGGGGTAGGTGTGAGAACCATTCCATTTCTGGTCTGGCTAGACTCTGTGGAAATAGTCACATTAGGTAAGTTTTGTCATGTGCAACCTCAATGCAACTAGCAAAGAACTCTCTGATATGCTCTATAGGGTTGGTACTGATGACATGTAACTGATTAAATGTTTGATAATGTTAAGTTGAAGATAATGCAAAGCATTAAATCAATTAAGGGTTTGTATTTTTATTGATGGTACCTTGATATCATCTATATGGTCATGTACATAATTCCAAAGACTTCAGAGAATCATTAAAACAAAGGTTATGCTTTCATAAATGCATAAAATTCAAGTATTCACTAAGTAACAAACAACACCGACAGAGTGCACACCATCAGTAAAGGCAAAGAACAAAAGTCACAGTGATACCCGATGAGAAGAAGACAGTGTTGTCTGACGAAGCAAAACCACCTGACAAGCTGAAAATAGAGTTTACTGACGAGTAAAAATATAATGATTCCCAATGACTGGAGATCCCAAAGCTAACTAGAGTCATGTCGACGGAACTATCAGTTGTCACCGACAACTAACTGAAGAATTGACCGACAGAACAGAGAGTTCAGAAAATGACAAAATATCTAGCTGGCAAGAGCTAAAGATAGACTTAACTGATAGTTTTCTTTGTTTTATTCAACCAAAGTTAAGTAATTGATTTAAAGAAGATTTGTATAGTTAGCAAGAAGATAACTACGAGATAAATTAGGAGTTATGCTTTAAATCAAATTGGCTGAATTGTTTTTCATGCCAAGAATAAACAATCAAGAAATAATGAAAATCATGTCTATATAAGAGACAAGCTTAATTCATTTTCGTAACATCACATTCACGGAAAGGGGATTAAGGGAAGTGAATGAAAAGAGGATGCTGAAGAGAAACTGATGAAGAAGAACTTCATACAATCTTGATCAATCGAGCTGAAGGAGAGCTAAAGAATTCTGCAGACACCGACAAATAGTGAAGTACAGCATCACAGAGCAGAAAGTGTGGAGCACAAAGAATTGAATTGATACATTGATCAGAGAGGTAATGTACTTAAATAGATCTGAAAATCTACAATTCAAATTTGCATTAGAAATAGGTCATAGTGTTTTAGTTTAACCATTGAAGCATCAAGTCTCTTAATAGAGTAGGACTTAACAGTCTTCTATATGTTGAGGTACATCCCAAGGAGTGCCAAAAAGGTTGATTCATGAAAGTAGCATTGGACTTGCCTGATACCAAGTGACAGTCTAAGAAGGAGGTTGATTCAAGGATGGTAGCAATAGATGCCCGATACTAAGTGACAACCTCTATGTATAAAATCCTCTAACAAGGTCACACTTAATAGTGTGTTTGTAACCTTTAATAGGGTTGGCTCCTAACATTGCTCACTTTAGAAGAGTGAAAATTAAGGGTACCAGTCCCAGTGGTTTTCCCTTAACAGGGTTTCCATGTTAAAAATTCATGTGTTATGTGTGTATGATTCATTTCTTTATTGTTTTGTATCTGACATTGTTAACACTAGGTTGATCGGTATACTCTACTTATTTACTAAGTTTTGGTAAATAGTTATACTACTTATCAGTAATCAAGGAGAATAAGGACAGACAAGGAAATCTGATAGACAGTTATTCATTATAAGTATTTCATGGCATGCATATTGTAGGGACTTAATAATCTGAGGTTTATTTGATTGGTGGTTAATGTTTGAAAGATGAAATTTTGAGGCCATTGATTCACCCACCCTCCCCCCTCTCAGTTATTACTAACAATTGGTATCAAAGCTTGTGTGCTTAGAAAGGAAGGTTTCAAGACCTAATTCAAGATCACAAGATGAACAGACGAGATGTTCCCAAGTTGAACAAAGACAACTCTGCTTCATGCAAAAGCAGGATAAGACTCCACTTATCTAGTATTGGTAATGATGTTACTCAATTCCTAGATACTGAATATGTGTTGCCTACAGGAGTATTAACAATAGATCAATTGAGAGAGAATCATGAACACAACTGCATGGTTATAGATCTTTCTTCCTCACTCTCTGATGCTGAATTTGAAGATGTCAAGGATTGAAAAACTACAAAGAAGATGTGGGACAAAATGAAGCTTATACATGGAGGTGATACAAATACTCTGAGAGCCAAGGAAGAAATACTTAGAGGAAAATTTGATGATCTCAGAATGAAAGAAGGAGAAAACATCACACAGTACAACACAAGAATAAAATAAGTATTCAATGTTATACGAGGAATTGGAGGTGTACTAGAAGAGGAGACAGTGGTAAGTAAAATCTTAAGAACCTTGTTGCATGAATATGCTATTAGAGTTTATACCATTCAAGAAATGAGAGCAATAGCAAACAATATAGTTACTCTTGATAGTTTAATTGGTAGACTAATTTCATTTGAGACAAATAAATTTGACAATAGTGTCTTACCAAACTTAGAGTCTACATTTAAGTCTTCTATGAGAATAAGCAAATCAAGTCATAGACACACATCTAGAAGAGATAGTGAAAGTGAAAGTGAAAGTGAAGAAGAATATCTAGATGAAATAGAAGCACTTATGGCAAGAAGAATGTAGAGATGCAAAGGTAAATACAAAGGCAAGTTACCACTTGTATGTTTTAATTGTAAAGAGATTGGGCACTTTGCTACAAGATGTCCTAACAAAAGAAAAGATGACAGAAGTAATGACAGATCTTTTGAGAAGAAATCTGACAGAGGTGATAACAAAGATTACAGAGGTTACCAACAATTAGAAAGAAGAGATACCTGAGACTACAAGGACAAAGGCAAGAAGGCTAGCTACCTAGCTGCTTGCAAAGATGAAGATACTGACACCAAACCTGATGAAGACATCGAGATGGCATTTGTAGTTGTGAAGGATGATTCAAATGAAGATGAACGGTATGTAGAAACTGCACTCATATCTAAGGTTAGCAAGAATGACATCTGGATTATAGATAGTGGCTGCACTCACCACATGACCGGTGACAAAGAAAAGTTTAAGACTTTTGATTATTATAATGGTGGTACAGTAAGAATGGGTAATGATACACCTTGTCCAGTTGAAGGTAAAGGAACAATAATGTTGAATAACCTGATTAAATGTGAAAATGCTTATTGGGTAAAAGGCTTGAATTATAATCTGTTGAGTGTTTCTCAGCTAAATAATTCAAGACACAGAGTAGCATTTGAGAATAAAAAGGCAAAGATCTTCAATGAATTAGGAAAACTGATTGGTACCGGTGAACAGACTAAAGGTAACTTATTCTATCTAAATGATACTAACACCACTTGCTTAATGACTAGAAACGAAGACATATGGTTGTGGCACAAAATATTGTGTCATGTG
>MU225293.1:3659947-3670413 GCA_018584345.1 Thuja plicata | reverse complement strand
GATACTAAGTGACAACCTCTATGTATAAAATCCTCTAACAAGGTCACACTTAACAGTGTGTTTGTAACCTTTAACAGGGTTGGCTCCTAACAGGGCTCACTTTAGAAGAGTGAAAATTTGGGGTACTTGTCCCAGTGGTTTTTCCCTTAACAGGGTTTCTACGTTAAAATTTCATGTGTTATGTGTGTATGATTCATTTCTTTATTATTTTTTATCTGACATAGTTAACACTAGGTTGATCGGTATACTCTGCTTATTTACTGAGTTTCGGTAAATAGTTATACTGCTTATAGGTAATCAAGGATAATAAGGACAGACAAGGAAAACTGACAGACAATTATTCATTATAAGTTTTTCATGGCATACATCTTGTAGGGACTTAATAATTTGAGGTTTATTTGATTGGTGGTTAATGTTTGAAGGATAAATTTTTGAGGCCACTGATTCACCCCTCCCCCCCTCTCAATTATTACTAACAGGTACTGCCTCTATATTTGTCAAATTTGGGTACTGAGAAGTGAGTGGGAAACAGAGACATGTGCAATGAGTGATCAAATGGGTATGGGTACAAATCCTATGCTATGTAGGACCTGGTTTGCCCCTAATTTTGTATGTCCATCATTTGGGTTTGTAGACTTTGCACTTGTTGTATCAACATTTTTTTTGAGATTGAGGAACGTTTGCGACATTGAATCTCTGTGTCGCATTAGGTATAGGGCTTCACATCTATGTTCCTTGTGTTGGGATATCTGATCTAGTTCTTGGGACTTGATATTGGTTTCCCAGTGTTTGATTCAGATACTGGGGCGTTTGATTGGTCCAAGATTGATGTTGTTGTTATCGTTGTTGGGGTTATTGTTGTTGTTGGGGTTGTTTTTGTTGTTGGGATCCCTGTAGAAACAAAGGTATAGCCTTGGGTGGACGTTGACTGAATGTCAGACCCATAGAGATTGATCCCTGTGGGAGTGAGGTATTGAGCCCAAAGCTAGCAGGGATAGACTGCAGTGTTTGAACAGTTGCAAATGGGTTGTTGCTTGTTTGTGGAATTGATGACACAGCATGATTACTTGATTTAAAAGGCCATGAGGCAAATGTTTGAGATAAAATAGTGAACAAAGGTGCACTTAGTTGGGCACATGTCATGCTTTGTGTGGATAATATTCTAGCTTGATTTGTAGAGCTAGTTTGGTTTGACATAGACTGCGTTGATGTACTCATTGTCATTGATGATTGAAAAGGAAAAATTTGGGTTATCACAGGATCCGTTTGAGAGGTTCAATTTTTTCTTTGACTTGCTAGAGGGTTCTCTGGCCATATTGTTGACACATTAAATTCAGTGGGGAGTTTGACTCCCTTCTTAATCAACATGGCTAGGAATCTTTCGGGGTTTCTCTCTACAACAACATCAACTACTTGTGTGGAATAGGCATCTTTCTCTATGTCTTCGAGCTCCTCCTTTATGACATCTTGGAACATTGGTGGTCTACAAAGGCCAATAGGTTGCATATTCTCGATGTAAAGAGCAGGACTAGTGTTTTTGCAAGGATCATCCTCTCTCTCTCTTTTTCCCATAGGATAAATTGGTTAATATAGGACTCATCGGGTTGTGTTCTAGCCTTTGACCTAGTGTAAGGTCCTTCATAGGGTGTGAGAGACATAGTGTTATCCAATTTTTTTGACTAAAATAAGTGATATAAAGCAAACAAAAAAGGATAACCTTTCTAGGAGAGTTTGAGTTATGTTTGACAAGGGTAATTCTAGGGACAGATTTTGACTTCTATTGATCTCAAAGACTTTGGTGATGTAAGATATGGATTCTAATTGTTTCCTTTAGATGAGACAAATTCACTAATAGAGATTGATGAATTTTGAGATAACGGGATCAAGATAATCTAGTTTGAACTTTTTAACTAACAATGCTTAACAATAGTTGAGTTGTCAAATAGGGATGATCTTTAATATTTAGAGATTCACACAATATTCTTTGATTTTCCCTAGGGTGTGGGCACTAATCTTTCACATGAGATGGGGAATCTTTCCAAGGTTTTTAGGTAAAAATAAATGTTTAGATCTGTTGGTCAAGTGCAAAAAACTTTCACCGATTGCGGTAGAATGAAAGGTAAAATGTGGTAAGTAATCACCAATTATGGAAATAAAAGGCTCAACTGTGGCAATAAAGGGCTTGCTTACGGTAAAATTATGTCATTTGTGGCAAGATGCGGGAAATTGTGGCAAAAGGAGACAGTCTAAAAAATGTTGACAACCTATACTTGAACACGTTGGACTCATTTTGACAGTTTTTTTATGTTGGTTTTGCATTTTTGGAAAATGATCACATAACAAGCACAATAGACAAAGTGTTTTCTAGCTCTAACACATGTTTGAAACAAGGACAAATAGATTAATCTAGGTCAAATTTGGCTGAAAGATACAATATTATAGGACCAATGCTTGGATTTTCTTTGGCTTACACAGAAATCGTCACACTACTAGGACACAAAGGTCCACGACGTAGGTGCCCGTATTTTTGTCATTGCTAGATATTGTTGTCGTGCTAGTGAAGATCTCTTTCACTAACACAATATCCTAGAACACATATGTTAGGGATCTTGGGGGGAAATTATGCAACCCCTTGCACTATAATAAGGTACTTGTTTGGAGGTGAAATAGGTAGGTCTCTATTTAACAAGGTTGTACTAGGTTCTGTGGAGTCTATCCAATTAGTTTGTACATGTGTGACTCACTTAAGAGCCTAGTTGATCATGATGGATACTTAGGGATATTCACCCGATCCAGGATATCATCAATACACCTTGCCCAAGCTTGGATAGATATAAAATGGAGCTTTGGCTCACATCTTGTTTGTATACTGATTGAAAGGATTGTCAGTTTAAGGTCATTCTCCGAGGAAGAAGCGCATTCCCCAGACAGGCCTTTCTAAAAAAGTATAAAGGCTTTTAATCTAAGAGATTTGTACAAGTGCACCAAAAACTCTAGACACAAGATTAATCAATTAAACACCAAAAATTTCAAGTGTGAACTAAGCTAATCACCCATACAAGTACAAGTGTTCAATTTTGAAGTAGATGATGATTTGCTTGTTCGATTTTAATGCACCAAATTGAAATATTTTTTTCCTTTGTTCAATTTTTAACCACCATGTCAATTTTAAGCACCAAATCAGAAAAGTGAGGTTTGAGATGTTTGCATACAATGTTCTTTTTAAGCACTAAAAACACAATTGAATAAATTTTTGGTTACTTTGTTAGATCTATTTCCATGCCACAAGCTGAAATGATGAGTTAGTACCAAAAAAACCTTGCAATCAAAATGTATGAAATCAAGAAATTTTTCGTAAACTCTTAATATTCATAGCAGCCCACTTTTCTTTGTCCTTGGTGTTTTGTTCCTACACATAAACTGAGAAAAAGTCTAATTTTAGCATAAAACAGTGGATTTTAAACAATTTTGAAATGATTCATGTCAATTGCGGTAAAGTTCTAGCAATTGTGGTAAAGTTCTGTCAATTGCGGTAAGGTTCTGTCAATTACAGAAAAATAAGCTAAGTTGTGGCAATATGTTGGCGGTTGCAGAATAGATCGGTTAATTGTGGCAATGTAATCTCAATTGTGGCAATATGCTATTGATTGTGAAATAGATCAGTCAACTACAGCACAAAACCAGAATAGAGAATTTTAAAAAATGACAGAAATGATTGAGAAACCCTCAAATTGACTATGACATTAAACCAGTCGATTGTGGCATATTTTCATCAATTGTGGAAAAATACCAATTATTATGAAATTATGATGATATCAAAAAATTAGCAAAAAAGAGAATCTGTAGTCGTACGACCGAGGCTAGAAAAACTTGTTTGTCATCTTCAAGTGATTCTTGGGGTGTTTGATTCACGCTGTGTTCACCAAAATGTGGAAATCCAATCCTGCTCCACAATCTCAAGCTAGCGAGGGGTTGGTAGCACTAATTTTCAATGGGGGTAAGCAATTGAAAATACTAATAACAAATCTATGAACAATAAAATAACAATAAATCAAGGAGGAATACAAATGAATGCAAACCAACAAAGCTCGAATCTTCAATTGTCTCTCTCTACTCTTGAAATGTTGTGTGTGTGGTGCTTAGTATTGGTATCCGCAGCGTCTATGACTTGGGAGTGTTGAGAAATGATATTGATTTTGATCACAAGAATACTTTAAATTCCTCTAGCAATATTCATGCAGAGTAAGGGCACGCGAAATCTTGAAATCCTTGATCCTTCAAATGGTTATGAAGGGTTGATTATATAGAATATGAAAATGATATGAACAGTCGAGATCAATCCCAGAGATTAGAGGATGAACGATTGAGATCAAAGGGAACTGGAGAATCCATCAGTAAACTCCACCTCCTCAACTTGGAGAGAGATAAAGTTTAGTTAACTAAATAGCTGATTGTGAGTTACATTTTGAACTCAAGAGGTAATTTGGAGTTACCTTTTTGAACTAAAGAGGTAGGTAGAGTTACCTTTTTGAACTGAAGAGGTAGGTGGACTAATTCATGCAATCAGAGATCTGATCAAGAGTTCTCTTTTTTGAACTAAAGAAAGGATTTAATTGAATAGTTAATTTATTTTTGTAATTAAAGTATTCAACATGTGAGATAATTGAATTCTTTCTGGATTTAGAATTGAATTATTGAATGAAATTAATTTAATTAGAAGAATTAATTAATAAGTTTAAATATTTAAATTTAAACTTTAGGAAATTGAATTTAATTAATTAATAAATATTAATGAATTAACATTAATTAATTAAATAAAATTAATTTTTTAATTTTTTTAAGGGATATGAAATGATGATTTGGGGAATGAAATTAGAAGAAAATAGATGATTAATTAATGATTAAAAAACTATTAATTAATAGATGAAAATTAGTGTTTTTAATGTAAGGGTGCGAGTATGTCCATATTAGGGTGTCTACAATATCTTTTTTGTAACCCTTTTTTTGTTAATTTGTATATTATGGTTTGAGATCCAACAATCAAACTACAAAGTCTCTATGCATGACATAGGCAATGCCATCTGAGATGAGCCCCCAAGACTTTAGGTCTGGCCCTTAGGACTGCTTTTATTGTTATCCATAATTTTCTAGATAAGTTAGCAAGAAAAGTTACTTTATGATCATGCATGTTATTTTAGTGACTTTAATGATAATTATATACAAGCATTTTTTTATTAATTCTGTAAAAAAAAACTACGTATTTGATGAGTATTTGACCTTATCTTGAAGGTTCCTCGGCAGGGCATTACACTGTGTGGATCCATTAAAGCAATCAGTCAAAGGACCAATGAAAGTTGCATAATTTACAATGTCGTCATATGTATGGCCCCTCCTTACGATGGCATCATAGGGATATGGCGGCATCATAAGGAGAATACAAGGATGCCTACTTCCAACAAGGAGATATCCTTTAAACAACAATGTATGCAAAAAACCTTGGCTAAGGAGTGAAAACTTTGGTTATCTAAGGAATAGATAATAATGAAAGGATACCTACATGTGGGAAGAGACACTTGAAAGGAATAGATCTTTTTTATAAGGAGTATACCTTCAAGAGGAGTTCTTGAACAAGGATAACAACTTCAAGACAAAGAGGGGAAGGAGAACAAGAATGTGCCCTTTTAGACCCCTATCTATAGGTGAAAAAGGGATTCTTAGTGAAGGATAACACACTCTAATTAAGCACCCAAGTAAGGGCATTTGTTTAGGATATACATGTGCTTTCTAAGAAAGGAAAAGGTTGTAACTCAATATGTAAATATCTTGAAAATGAGAATATCCTTACGTAAGTAAAAAAAACCATGCAAGAAAGGATATCATATAACTTTAAAAGGCCACATAATCAAGAGAAATTGAATCTTTAGAAAGGAATAAAAGATTTAGAAATGAAACCTTTCCCCCAAATGGTGAAGGAAATGAAAAATATGATGCATTAAATACCCTAAGTGATAGGTATTTTATAATAGACATGCACTTTCAAGCAAGAATAAATTAGAAACTCAAGATGTAAATCTCCTTAAAAAGAGAAGATTCTTATATAAAAAATAAATCCATCCAAGAAATGAAATCACGTTATAAAATAAACAAGTCAACAAAGGGATATTGGATCTTTTGGAAATGAAGACAAAATGAGGAAGGATGATCAAGTATTCACACTTTCTCTATTTCTAGGTAAAGGAATACTGTTGGTAAATGATGTTTTTGGTGTGATATGAGACACTAAATGGTTTTAAATTATGGCAATGCATATGATAGTATGATCGAGTTAAGTACAATTTTGGAGATATAGTTCTGAAATTGACTAAGTATAGAAATAGAAGTACAGAGTATAATAAATTTATTTTGGATAGTGAAGATCATGTATGATGTTTGATGACTAGTGATCTTAGAGGAAGATACTATGGGATATGTATGACCTTCAGTTAAGATTGATTGTGTTTTGGTGATGATTACAGAGAGTTAGAGTGATTTGAAGACATGCAAAGATAGTAAAAAATTGAAACAGAGCAGTTGAACAGTTGTGATGATTTAGGGAGCATGAGATGGAATTCAAACGTGCTAAGTTGGATTGGTATTGTGAATTACCTATACTTTGGTAATACAAGAGCGTCGATATTATATTTACTTTTTATATAAATATTTATTATGTTGTGTATCGTAATTGAGAGCTGACCAAATGATGTAAGACATATATATATATATATGAAGAACATTTTAAAAAGTGATGAGACATGGATGGATATGTGTGTATGTGAAAGAATTAGAGATGACTGATGACAGATGCGAAATCAGAGATTGACAAATATTGTTGAGAATTATAACTGGAATTATCTAAGCATTGGAGATGCTTGTTTTTGTTCATTACTGAGAACACTTTGTAACATAAGTATTGGTTGTAAGAGTTGTAAGCTTAGTGTACCCCTAATAGGGTGTTGTATACCTCTAACAAGGTTTATATTCCTTTAATCTGTAAATGTATTATGTAATATTCAGCTCCTAACAGGGCTAGGTCTCCTAACAGGGACATTATACTTCGGTACATGTTTGTGGGTACCATCTCCACTGGAGTTTTCCCTTGGCTAAGGTTTCCTCAACAACAAATAATCTTGTAATGATTTGTGTGTTATTTTATTATGTTCTTTTCATTTCAGAAATCTTATGGTTTATTTGGAACTGGTTTAAGTTTAATTTAAAGTGTTGTAATACTGATTCACCCCCCCTCTCAATATTACTTAATCCTAACAATTGGTATCAGAGTTGTTGGCACTTGAAAATAATTTTAACAGCTTAAGGAAGACAATATGGATTCTGTAAGTTTGGAATAAAACTTTGAAGCGGCACTTGAAGACCTTGACAAAGCAAAAGCAGAGAATGGTGACTTGAGATTCAATTTAAGAAGAGCTGAGGGATTTATTAAGAAACATATTGAGAGACTTCACATGAGCAGTGACTTGATCGATGAATAAAGAGATAGACAAAAACCTAAAGGAGATATGACTAGTATTGGCTTCAATGAAGCTGAATGTTTTAAGAATCAAGAAGAGAAACTTGATGCGAAGACTAATGGAGAAAAGCCTACTCTTGAAGAACCTAAAGAATAGATCGGACCTTTTAGAGGTAGATGTTTTGGATGTAAAAAGTTTGGAACATGAAGAGAGATTACAGAGGTAATTCCCCTTTCAAACCTTTTTCTGGTTATTGTTTTCATTGTCATGCATATGGGTACAAGAAAGAAGAATGTAGGAAACTTGATCAATCTAGATATAGACAAGATAAAAGCATAAGAGAATTAGCAGTGAAAATCACACGTTACAAATGTAATAACCTTGGGCACATTGCAAGGTATTATAAGTTGCAAGTAAATTAGAATAGACCTCCTGCTATTTTATACAAATTAAAAAATCCTGGGCATATAGAAAAGTTTTGTAGGTACAATAGAGCAGACAACAGAAGAGTACCACCTCCTATGGATACAAAGAGGAATGATAGTGATACTGGTAAGAGTGTGGCATAATACAAAAGAGAATTCGACAATTTTTTCAAGAAAGAAGAAGATAACAGTAGTGGTAAGGTATGGAAAGTCAAAGAGACAAATGAGATATTGGTTCAGGGAGAGATAGTAGATGCTATTGAATCTTCACCTAATACTAATACTGCTACATTGACCTAAATGGTTGACCATGGCCTTAGGGGGAGAATTGGATGAAGATACTAGATTATATCCAACCACTGATTCTAAGGAGTAAGCTCAAGTGATCTTGGTTATGATATACGCACACATTATGGAACCCATATCTGTGACCACTACATCGGATGATTCATATTCTGTGATCGTGAGAGTTTTGATTGACTAGATAGTGTACGAAGTTAAGTTTATTGGCTAATGTGCATTTCTCACTTGAATAAAATACATCTGAGTTACTTATTTATTCACCATTTGAAGAGCAGTGACCAAGGAGAGCATAGATTAGAGAGAATCAGACTACAAAGCAGCCACATTTTGTGATCGATCGAAGCATAAATTCAAAATTCAGCATGTTTAAGGTATTTAGACTACCTACTTGAACATAAGTTATGGATGAACCATTAATTTATGATTTTGTAGATGGGCCTAGATATAAATTCAAGAAACATCCATTTAAGCCTTGTGAAGACGACCCTGAAAAAGCCTTTTCCCAAACACCACACGACATCTTGCATGTAGAGGATATTAGGGCATATATTCATTGCAAATATAACACATTGGGAGATGATGAGATTGCTACAGAAATGGAAGACATGCTAGGTGATGATTGTAAAATCAAGGATGAATTCAAACACATAGACAACCTGAGCATTATGAAAATATTAGACTTGTATGATTTCAGTGAAGAAGAATGGTTCAAAATACTACTTATCAGAGTTCATGATCAATTCATTTGGATAGGAGAGCAACCTGTAAAGATCTATAGTTAGTTGATTCATGACATAACTAGGCTATACAACACCAGAGTTATCCCTGTGGTAGAAAAGCATATAAAGAAACAAGTTGAAACCCTAACACACTCTAAATGGGACTGGCGAGCTATGACAGTGAATGGCATTTTCCTACAGGATGTTAGACTGATTGCAATGATACTTGGATACAAGTTTTACTACAACAGCAGACCTAATTTAGTCTCAGTAGGAATCATTATGATGGCTTATAGGATGATAAAGGAAACCACCACATTCAACCTATGCGAGGTTCTGGCACAACATTTTTTGGAGAATGTAAAGTTAATCAAGAAGGATAAATCTAAGACTTTTAGATTTGGCTCACTTCTAGTTCATATGTATATCCACATTGACCATAAGTCTCCTGGCATGCACCCTAGAGCATGGAAAGACAACATACCCATTGGTATTCAAATATCACAGAGTTACAGAAGACAAAATAGCACATGGGTGGATGGAAAACTGTTTGGAATGATCAAAATTCTTCAAAGGTAAATGAAAGAAAGACTCAGAATTCATGAAGAGTTAGTTGAGAGATACAAGGATACAATCAATTTCATGGTTGAAACTGATTATGTATGTTTTGAGGAAACTGTACTAAGAAATAAATGGTGTTACCCTATGGGCTATGAAGTCAGTTCAGAAGTTTTAATTATGCAATTTGAACATGTCTTAGCATCTGAAGTAGATACATCTGAAGAGAGATAGGGCACATATGAAGAGAAATCAGCTAAAGTCGGAGAAGAATAGACTAGAGGTTTATGGAAGAGAAGAGTGGAAAATATAATTGATGACTGTGCAGCTAAGGCGGGTATAACTAAAGAGGAGATGAGAGAAGTAAGGAAGAAGATAGCAGTGATATCTTCTGGGTTGGAAAGTACTACTATTGCAGCCCTTCCACCTCTAGAAATTAAACAGGTAGTTAGTCCACTTTCTATTGTAATTGATGTAACTACATCCTCACCACCACAGAAGAAACCGCAGGAAGAAAAGATTGTTCCTCGAAGAAACAATAGGTCCACTCAACTGGACTCACCTCCTAAAAATTAGAGGACTAAAGAAGAAGAGAATAAAGTTGAAAAAGAGACCACAAATGATAGGCAGGTATGGAAGCCAAATATAAAGATGCTAGAGAAAAGAGCTATTGAGAAAGGGAAGCTTGTTTCAGTGAATAAATACTATGATAGGTATGAGGAATCTGACAAACTTATGATTAAGGACATAGTGATTAATAATTTACTTTTTTTCAAGAAGAATCTATTAGAGATAGAGGACAGTATACCTGAGGAATTGTATGGTAAACTGGAGATTAGAAAATATCTTGCACATATAGAAGATGAGGCAATTAGGAATCAAGTTATTGAGGATGTATTACCAGTAGTTTCTGTATAGGAGAGAGAGAGAGAGAGAGAGAGAGAGAGAGAGAGAGA
>MU225293.1:3648644-3659897 GCA_018584345.1 Thuja plicata | reverse complement strand
GAGAGAGAGAGAGAGAGAGAGAGAGAGAGAGAGAGAGAGAGAGAGAGAGAGAGAGAGAGAGAGTATTTGATGAACTCAAACCTTTATTGAGAACTAAAGTAAGACTAGTGAAAATTATAGGAAGAAAATATGATGAAGTCATAAAGGGGACTCAAAAGGAATTAGATCAGATACTTATGAGTAATATTAATAAGAGAACTTCACCTCCTAAATCTACTATGCCTACACCTATAGGAATTTGGGAGAGCTCTAAGACAGTTCAAGAAAATTTTGAGAAGAGAGAAGTAAGTACTGACATCCAACCCAATTTCTATGTTTTTGGTGTGCCTGTGACCCTTGTCACTTCACTTGATGATAAATATCCATTTGAAGGAAATATTGATAATACAGTGGCAGATGAAGTAGAACAAAAAGAGGAAGAACAGAAAGAAGAATTAGAACAGAAAAATGAGATAGACACAGCAAAAGGAGAAGAGGCAAGAGTTGATGTAAAACTTGAAATGAACACATCCACTATTCTACTATTGGAAAGTAAGGATAAGTCTGTAAGCACAGATGTTGATAGTATGGATGAGGATGAACCAATGAGACTATCTTTCATCACATTCACAAAAGCATAAGAAATATCTAAGCATAAAGGAGATTAAAATACTAAGGTAATTACTAGAGCAATTGGTACTATGAATAAAATACTTCCAATCCCTATTATTTTTCAAAGTAAAGATGATGCAAAGATTCTGAAAATGGCACTAGATGATTTTGATGATCATTATGAGTCCTTAGTGAAGATCTCTAAAGAGAAGGCAGAGAAGAGTTATCTAGAGAAGAATTTGAAGGAAGTATGCCAGTCTATTTCATGGGACTTGGGCATTCTGAGATCAGCTACATCAAAGGCCAAAAGTTGTATCACACATGGAAGGATGTTATATAGCTATTGTATGAACCCTATCTGACACATTCAGAATATTGAAGACATTATTGCAAAGGATAGGACTACTCTAAACAACATGATGGATAGTTGTGAGACCTCCTCACAATTTTTAATGGAGATGGACAAAGAGGTAACAAAGATTTTAGATAAGTTGAATGTCTTGGATATAGAGAAAGGGAGAGTAATGACAAGATTTGGTTTGTTGAAGACTCTAATCACTCCTAAGCTATCAATTCTTGAAGTTCATCTATCTGATATGGAGAAGACTACATATTCATTGACAAATTCTGCATATTCATTGACAAATTCTATGCCCATGGAGTTAAAATCAGCAGAGACTTCATCCTATGCATTGAATGGACTAATATATGTTAGTCAGTTATTAGTAGAGTCATGGAATGCAGAAGTGAAGATCTTGGAAGATTCCTTTCAAGATATTCTAAAACTGGTGAGCAAGCACTAATTTCTAAATTTTTTAAATTTTGGATACACCTTTGCCATTGTTGTCAAAGGGGGAGAAGAGAAGAGAAAAATGAGAAAAAGCAGAAGAGAAGAGAAAAAGAGAGAGTTTGTATTGGGACACTTAGTCATTTTTTGATAAGTGTTGCCATCAATGCCAAAGGGAGAGATTGTTGGTAAGTGATGTTTTTGGTGTGATATGAGATACTAAATGGTTTTCATTTATGGAAAAACATCTAATAGTGTGTCGAGTTAAGTACAGTTTTAGAGATATAGTTTTGAAATTGACTAAGTATAGAAATAGAAGTACAACATATAACAGCATTGTTTTGGACAGCAAAGATCGTGTATGATGTTTGATGACTAGCGAGATTATAGGAAGATACTATGGGATATGTATGGCCGTCAATTAAGATCGATTGTATTTTGGTGATGATTATAGAGAGTTAGAGTGATTTGAAGACATGCGAAGATAACAAAATAGCGAAATAGAGCAGTTGAACAGTTGCGGCGATTGAGGGAGCATGAGATGGAATCCAAATGTGCTAAGTTGGATTGGTATTTTTAATTACCTATACTTTGGTAATACAAGAGCGTCGACATTATATTTACTTTTTGTATAAGTATTTATTCTATTTTGTATTGTAATTGAGAGCCGACCAAATGATGTAAGACATATATATATATATATATATATATATATATATATGAAGAACATTTTGTAAAGCGATAAGACATGGATGGATATGTGAGTATGTGAAGGAGTTAGAGATGATTGATGGAAGAGGTGAGATCAGAGATTGAAAAATATTGTTGAGAGCTATAACTGGAACTATCTAAGCATTGGAGATGCTTGTTTTTGTTCATTACTGAGAACACTTTGTAACAGAAGTATTGGTTGTAAGAGTTGTAAGCTCAGTGTACCCCTAATAGGGCGTTGTATACCTTTAACAAGGTTGATATTCCTTTAATCAGGAAATGTACTATGTAATATTCAGCTCCTAACAGGGCTAGGTATCCTAACAGGGACATTATACTTTAGTACATGCTTTTGGGTACCATCCCCACTGGGGTTTTCCCTGGCCAGGTTTTCCTCGACAATAAATAATGATGTGATGATTGTGTGTTATTTTCTTATGTTCTTTTCATTTCAGCAATCTTATGGTTTATTTTAAATTGGTTTAAATTTAATTTAAAGTGTTGTAATACTGATTCACCCCTCCTCTCATTATTACTTAATCCTAACAAATACTTGGCAAAGGACAACACATTATGAACCCCAAGTGAAAGGTCATTTATAATAGACATAAACTTTCAAGCAAAGAAAAGGTTGTAAACTCGATATGTAAATCTACTAAAAAAGAGAATATCCTTATGTAAACAAATAATTATATGCAATAAATGATATCATGTTATAAAATACACAACTCAACAAAGGGGTAAAATGGGTCCTCGAGATAGGAAAGTGGAATAGCACCCTTTCAATCCAAGTGTGCAGAGAAGGAATAAGGAATACTATCATGTTTCTTAAAAAGTATGATTGCACCTAAAATTGTACCACCATAAATGACAATGAGCCCTCAAGGAATTGGTTAGCAATGTCACATAGAGAGGAGCAACATAATAGGAACTTAGATATTATTTAGAATGATCATGACAAAGGTGTCATTCATTGTTACATGTCATTTGAATCATACCACAATCAATGAATTCTTGAATTTTACATTTTTAATCATAACATTCATTAGTTGTGTGGCCACAAATTTGATGATACATACAAATGGAAGAATTGTCTTGTAAATGTGTTTTCTATTTTTTTGTTTATTTTTAAAAGGAAGAGTAATTATGTTGGCTTTGAAAAGCTCATACAAAATATTCTTTTTCTATGAGGAAAAATTATGAGAAGAATGTATAAATTGATTGGACAAATGCAAAGGTTGGAAACCTAGAGTTTCTTTGGGAAAATGTGATGTAGATTTATCATGGGTTTCAATGCTTTGTTGCACACATCTTATACCATGTCCATTATCAAGGTTTAGAATATCAAAAAGATAAGGGTCTCTTTTGTGTTAGATTGGATTGAAACTTAAAGATGCCAATCAATATCTAGACATGTGTCAGGATAAGGGCTTTGAGTCTCAAATTCAAGGATTTTTTTATTACTATGGAAGGTCAATGTGAAGTCTAAAGTTCCCAATCATCATCTTGAAGAGTTGATGGTGTGCCTTTTTGTATTGGAGAAAGAATTGAAGGATGTGGAGATTGAATATGAATAGTGTTGGTTTTATTATGATCCTTATGGGCTAAGGTTGAATTTGTAGAAGGGAGGACATCAATAATATTATCCTCTTGAGGATTGTTGTTAAATGTATATGGTACTACATCATAATTGGGTTGTCTAGATCCTTTTACTATAATAGCTAGTTTATTTTCAGGGATATTGACATGATTGGATTCATTATTCTCAAAATATTGGTATGGAAAAGAGAGAGCATCAAGAATATCATCCTCTACTTATAAGTTGGTTTCATGAAAAAAAATCAAGAGAAAGACAAACACAACTTACTAATGCTTCATCTCTACAGGGAAGATTATTGAAATGGATCGGAGAAGAACTATCATTTAGGGAATTAGGAAATATATCACCATCTTCATCCAAAATATCATGCTCTTGTTGGGTTTAATGGGAATTAGTACTGAGAGGGGAGGGGTGAATCAGTACCTCTAAAACTTTTTTATGTTCTTTAATCAATTAACCTTAGTAATCAGTTGCATATCCATTCCATCTGATCTACACTATCTTTGTGAGAGTTACATCAATTCATAACAGTAATAAACATTTGAATCATTCATAGAAACATTCATGAACATAATTGACACATAACACAAGATCTGATATCACAGAAAACTCCTGTTAGGAAGTAAAAACTATGGTGGGGATGGCACCCACAAAACTTCACTATCTGCAGAATGGAAGGATTCGGTTAAGGCTTATAATTTTTATCACTTGTGATGATCTACCCTGTTAGGAGTATCAATGGAGACCTATTAAAATCTACTCTATTAAGAGATTTTAGAAACACTATTAAGTGTGCACTCGGTTAAGAGATTTGATAAAGGACTGTTAAATCCACCTTACAAGAAGGATTTCTTACACTTTGCTTCACTTGTTAGAATGACAGCAAATTACAAATTGACCTGGTAAGTGCAATCTCCTATTTCTAATATAGATCCTATGTAGTTCACATACAAAATATTATCACCTTAACTATGATTGAATATTACCTCTGATTATCGGTTTCCTCTATTCTTGATTCTGCTAATCAAATTCTTCTTTTTCTGCTCTGCTTCTTGAAAATCTCAATTCAATCCATAGATATGATCATTCTTTTCTCCTTTCTCTTCCACACACATTCTAATGAATTATTATATCATCTATATATAGATGGATTGATTTCATCTAGTTGATGATAAAAACAATGTTAACTCTAAAGATCGGGTTTACAACTTGCACCTAGATCTCCTAGTCTATGTGTTTTAAATCAGTTAGACTGATTAAAACACTTACATTAATGTTTCTTGTCCCTAAAGAAATGGTTTTAAAAATAATTAAATATCCTATAGATAGAATACCCTTGCTTTATCTGACGTGGAAGTCAGATCCACTTTTTGCGGGCTGCAACTGACTTTCGGTTCTGTCTTTCGGTCATGCTTGACTGTCCTTCAGTTTTCATTGTCGGTTGCACTTAATCTGTTTCATCAGTCTGCACTGTAACTTGCATTTTGGGTTCCTTTATCAGGTTCCACTTTAACTCTTTGCATTGTGGTTTTTGGTTTACACACTACCTTATGTCATCGGTTCATTTTGTACTTAGTCATTTTTTGGTGATCTCCCAATCTGATTTTCGGTTTTCCCTTTACTGTCTTTCAGTGTAAGCATACCGAAAGTGTTGTTTGAATACTAATGACAAGTTAATGTCATCAATCTCCCCCTTTGACATTAGTATCAAAAATTGATATGTGCAAAATACTAACAAAATGTTAAGTATATATAACATATATAATCTTTAGTCATTTAATGACTCCCCCTATGTATATGTCAGTATATTTGTACATATGATATATTTTCCTTCTTCATATCACTTTCCCTTTATGAATGTACATATACATATCTACCTTTTGCCCATTCTGACTAAATGTACATAACATTTTCAATGACATTTTGTACAAGTATCATTTCCCCCTTTATTTGATATTAAGGGCAAAGGTCAATTACCTTAGAGCTTATCAAAAATGTGTGAATGAGAAGACTTCATGTCTTCCATCATTTTCTCCCATTGCTCCTTCAATTTTTCTAGAACCATTTGCTCAAGTGTTATCTTGGCATGCATATCATAGATGTTGTCTGCTACAGACATCTCGGGAGTTGCTATCAGTTGTCTTGCAGAACTAATATGTTGTTGTAGCAGTGTGAGATTTGGCAGAAGTTGAGCCTATAGCTTAGTTACTTCTTCTTTGAATTGAGTCTCTGCTTCCCATAGCTCTTTCCTTAACCATTTTACCTCTATGATCTTTTCATAATGTAGTTTGACTGTATTTTCTCCATCGGTTGTTAGGCTACTAGCACTGTTTGCTAGGTTTGTATCTAGCTTAGCTATGTTGTCACTATTTTCTTGAGTGAACTTTTCAATTGTGCTTAGCTTTTGGATTAAGGTTATAGCTTCAGATATAATGGGATCTAATTCTGATAGCTTTACCTTATTTTCGACCACTTCTTGGTTGATGTTCTCTAGAAGCTTATGTTGATACTTCATTTCTGCTCTCTCCTCAATTGCTTTCTCTGCATCAAATTTTTGAGTTGTGATGGCATAAGTGAGGATAGCTAGTTGATCAATTATGGGTTTTCTTTGATCAATATCAACATCAGGTACAATCTAGTGTAGAATGTCCTGTGTTGTCTCTAGTACCATTGACTCCTTATGTTGTTTCTTCAGCTTTTCTTGTAATGCATTCCTTTGGCATATCTCTCCATATTATTATAGTGCATCCATGTCAAGTGTAGTGGGGTCACACTTTGGTATTTCTATGATTTTGTCAAGTGTGACCTCCAACTTGTTCTTCTTTGTCTTATTTTTCTTCTTTTGTGATTCAGTGGAGTGTAGCACCATTGCTAATTTCTCAGCCTTGTATGTTGTACTTGATGATGTGACTTGTTGTGCCTCTTTTTGTTGCTTTGCATCGGTTTCAGCTTGGCGGGTGTCTGCAGACGTCTCCACATTCACCTTAGCATCATCGGTAGCACCTTTGTCTATTTCCTTGCGAGTTCCATCTTTTGGTTTGTCTCCTTCATGTGATTCCTTTGCATCATTAACCTTGGTGTTCTCAGTCTTTTCTTGAGTATCCACTTCTTTGTCCTTATCTTCTTCTGTAACCTTGCTGGTATCGGTTACATCTTGAGTGTCTCCAATGTTTTGTTGACCATCAGTGTTATCTTTATTTTCTTCTTCTCCTGCATCCTTTGGAGTTTCCTTGTTAGGTGATTCACTTGCCTCTTACATGATATTGATAGCTTGTATCAATATTGGTATTTTGTCTAGAATGTTCACCTGTGCTCCATCAATTGTTGTATCTTGTTCATCGGTTGTATCCTTTACAACAGTGACATCTTCATCCTTATTGATTTCTTTATCTGGGTCATCGGTAATGTCGATAATATTGGTGTCTACAATATTGTCATTTGTGGTATCATCTCATGTTTCATCAACTACATCTGCCTTTTCAACATCTTGTTGTTGAAGGTCTTTGTCAGGGCTATCTTTCTCAACTGGCCTATTCATGATCTTGCACCATTTATTGTGACTATCCTTTTCAAGTTCAATCAACTTGACTTTAATAAATTTGTAAGCCCGTAGCTTCGGTGAGAACTCTTTCTTGTGTTTCTCCATCATTTCATGCATTTCCACCTTTGTTGACTTAGGTGGCATTAGAGAGACAAGTACTCTCTCTCTGGTTTCTTTCTCATTTGCCAAAGCAAATGTCCAACGAGCGGATAATCTATCTAAGAGTTCCCATGGTACATAACTTCCTTCAAATTGTATGGGTACATATTTGAATTTATACATCTTAGCTATCATAGCTTCTTCAATTTTGTTTTGATCTTCATGGTTTCTTTTCCCCCATTTTCTAATATTTGGAGCAGTAATAGATCCAGAATTTGCAATCCAGTCACAAATGTCATCAATGGTTTCAGGTTCCTTTTCTTTGACATTTTATACCTCTAAGGCTTCATCTCTATCAGAATCCTCTATATCCTCTCTGGTTCTGATGAACTTTCTACCCTTCTTATTTTGTCCTCTCTTCAGTGTAGGTGTTTTTCTCTTATACGTCCTGACTTTTCCTTTCTTAAGAGGTGAAGGAGTAAATTATTTGGACATTTGGCTTTTGGTTCTTGAAGCAGCTTTATTTCTTGGTCTCTTTGATGGTGTAGGAGGTGGTGAATCTGACTCTATTTTCTCTGAGTCTGTCTTTTCATCATCTTTATCGACAGACTCTTGTTCTTCTGTTTCCTCCTCTTGTTCTTTATCTTCATCTTGCTCAGCTTCTTGCTCTTCTATAGATAGAATCTTTGTGAGATTCTTTACCATTCTGTCCTTTTTCTTCACAATTTTTTTTGACTAATAGGCCTGATTTAATTCTTTTCTTGGCCTCCTCATATGTTCCAAACCCTGGTTTCTTTTTGTCTAGTGGCTCATTGATTAAGGCATCAATTGCCTTTGTTGCAAGATCAATGTTGATCTCATATTCTAGTGGTTGCAACCATGCTTTTCTTGCCACTATAGGTTTGATGTAGGTGTGTTCTATGTCGACCATGAAGCATATCTCATCCTTAAATTGCTTGATGAGTTTCTCAAGGATTCTTGCCCTCTTTTGCATTCAATCTTTGAATACATTAAAGTATTCATCCATGGTAGTTTCAAAATTATCTCCTAGAGTCTCTATGTGTTCATTGATTTGTATGGTTATCAGCTTGGTGTTGTCCCATTTTACATCTCCAACAGATGGGAACTTTTCTTGAAAGTAAAAGAAAATGCACATGATTAATGAGCCAAACTTACAGGTGTTTGACTTTGCATTTCTGATTGTCTTGAGATTTTCTTTCAACTGATTCAGTAGTAGTTCGGACAAGTCTAACTGTGTGCCTTTCTTCACTATTTTTTAAGTTGTATCCACAACACCTGATGAAATATTGTTTAATCTGCTAGTCTGGAAGAATTTGTAACCTAGTACACATGCACCATACTTAATTTCATCATCGACTATGGTTGTCACTTTTAGTCCACGCCCATCCCATTTGGCTCCAGTCATCTTTTCAGTTTCTTCCTTCGGTGGATGTTTGAGCACCTTTACTTTATCGGTTACAGGGTAACTGGTGACCACATGGATGACATCTTGGGTGATTTCCTTTGGTTCATCCAGCCATAACTTTTTATTCTACATTATGCTTAGTACTAACCGAATCCAGATGGTTTTGAAGACCTTCGAAAACTTTAGGGCATTGGTAGGCCCTTTCACCTCAATGTGTTTGTGTTCATCCTTAAGTGTTCCATCTTCATTACAAAGCTTCTGGTAAGCTTCTTCCATCTTTGTCATTCCAATTTATGCAATCTTGCAGTGTATGACGGATCCAACATCCTCAACTAGAAAAACCCTAGCTAGTATGCATGAAAATGCACCAGCGTCATCGGGTTGTGAGGCAACCTTTGGATGAATCTTATATTTAGGTTCCTCACATGCATTGTTTTTTATGAGTTTGAATTCATCATTCTTAGCCTTCTTAGCTTTTATGAATCGTGACGTTGATGCCATTTTCATAAATTTAGGGCTTCTTCATAAATGCGTAAAGAATGGAGTTATCAATCTGTTTAGAACTTACTGTTATGTCTGCACAGATCTTTGAACTATTTTGGAGTGCTTGGTGGTCAATTTGTGGTCACTCTGCAACTTGGTTCCTTTCTTCTCAAAATTGCCTTTGCTCACTCTACTCTGGGTGTCGTGACAAATGAGTCACTTCGATGCCTTATTTATAGTCATTTCCCTAAAGCACGTGTAATAAATGCTTCACCAACTCATCGGTGTTTGAAGACTGAGTTCGTCGATGGAGAATTTATTACCATCGGTCATGCTTACAACATTTATGAGCAGTCAAAGTTGACTTAGCCTTTACCGATAGGTTTCAGTAACACATACAGCTTGTTCATGTGCTTGTTTACCAACGTGTCTCGGTCAATACTAACAACTTTTGTTTGTGACCGACATCTCTTGGTAAGTATAGGCGGTCTTTCCTTTAAGTGTATACCAACGGGTTTTGGTATAAATGCCCGAAGACATAGTTTTCACATTTTTCAACAAGAATAACCATGATGCATCTTTATTATGCTAATTTGGGATCATATCATCATATTATGGAACTGATGTAAAGTAATAGCTTAGGGTTAATGTAGTTCCATACTTACTTGCTCTACTTAGGTGGGGTTGGTGATGTCACTGGATCCATTGGATGGGGTGTCACCATTTGCATTGCTCGTTCCAGCTTCATCATTGCTTGAAGATTTTCTCTACATCTTGTCTCTATCCCTTCGGATATCATCAATGGTGTTTCCATTGGGGTATTGGCTTGTCTCTGTCATTCGGTCTCTGCAGTCCTTTTTGAGATAACTTGTGACAGTGTAAGCATGTCATTCTGGGGTTAGTCCATCCTCTAGACTTTCTATTCCATAGTCTCATATAGTTTGCAGCAATGTGACCATACCTTCCACATGCTATGCAATTTTTCCATGTATTGTAGTCCCATATGATGACATATAATTGATTGAATGTTTGATAATGTTAAGTTGAAGATAATGCAAGACATTAAATTAGTTAATGGTTTGTATTGTCATTGATGTCAACTTGATATCATCTGTATGGTCATGTATATAATGCCAAAGACTTCAGAGAATCAATGGAACAAAGATTATGCTTTCAGTAATGCATAAAAGTCAAGTAATCACTAAAGTGATAGATAACACCGACGGAGTGCACACCATTGGTAAAAGTAAAGAACCAAAGTCATAGTGATACCCGACGAGCAGAAGACAGTGTTGCCCGACGAAGCAAAATCACAGGATGCCCGACGAGCTGAAAACAGAGTTGCCTGACAAGTAAAATCCAATGATGCCTGATGGACAGAGATCCCAAAGCTGACTAGAGTCACACTGACAGAACTGGCATTTGTCACCGACGACCAACTGCAGAGTTGACCGACAGAATAGAGAGTTTAGAAAATGATAAAATATCTAGCGGCAAGAGCTAAAGATAGACTTAACTGGTTGTTTTCATTGTTTATTTGACTAGAGTCAAGTGATTGATTTAAAGAAGATTTGTATAGTTGGCAAGAAGATAACTACGAGATAAATCAGGAGTTAAGCTTTAAATCAGATTGGCTGAATTGTTTTTCATGCCAAGAATCAAGAATTAAGAATCAAGAAACGGTGAATATCATGTCTATATAAGAGATAAGATTTATTCACTTATGTATCACATGAAAGGGGATGAATAGAAAGAGGATTCTAAAGATAAATTGATGAAGGATAACTTCATACAGTCCTGATCAATCAAGTTGAAGGAGGGCTAAAGGATTCTACAGACACCAACGAATAGTAAAGCACAGCATCACAGAGCAGAAAGTGTGGAGCATAAAGAATTGAATTGATACATTGATCAAAGAGGTAATGTACTTAAATAGATCTAAAAATCTGCAATTCAAGTTGCATTAGAAACAGGTCATTGTGTTTCAGTTTAACCATTGAAGCATCAAGTCTCTT
>MU225293.1:3567719-3606995 GCA_018584345.1 Thuja plicata | reverse complement strand
AGGAAAGTGTGGAGAGGAATGCATCCTCAAGAGCAATGTGGGATAAATCCCTAAAAAGGCAAGTAAGAGGAAAAAAGCCCACCACTTAGAAATATGTGTGGAGAAAAAGGAGTTTTATTTATTTTTTGTTTGATTTATTTCATTTTTCATCAAAAAGAGAGTTTTAAGTGGGGATTTTATTTATTTAATTAAAGAATGATTTTATTTCAATTAAATAAGATAAGATCATTTAATTAAAAGATTTATTTTAATTAAATAAGATTATTTCATTTAATTAAAAGGGATGTTTTCTTTTAATTAAATAAGATTATTGATGAAATGATCAAACCTTAGGAAATATTGAAATAATTGAATTAATTATGATTTGATCAAGGAAAATGATTTGAATTGAAAACGTTGCAAAGCATTGATTCAAGAATTTGATAAATTGATTATGTCATTTGATAAATTTGAAGAATGGGGGCCCATCGTCTAAGCGGCCATTTTAGGGTGCATACATGTGTAAGCAACTATCTTTACTGATTCAGATCTCTGTTCTGATTATAACTAGATCCTTACTGATCAAATATTATATTTCAGCTCTGAGTGTTTTGTACTTAATCAGAATCTCATTTGATTTCGCCTTCACTCTTCATATCACAGAATTCCACACTTCTGCTTCCCTTTAACTTTTCACACACTCTCCACATTCAATCCAAACTTAACCTTTCATATATATGATAAGCCCTGTCAAGTCGGCTTGAATATACTTCTAAATAAGTAATAAATCACAATTCAGTCAGCCTCATATAACCAATTAATTATAGAATGTAAACCATTGTTAGTCAGCTGACGCTGAATAATTAACTCAGTTAACATTGAGTTTCTTTAATGCCCGACCATGAATGAAATGCTTGAGTGACTCGGTCAACACTGAAAAACTCTTTCCATTCACCAACTGTGCTTGGTCTAAATGTAGACATTTGTGTAACATCATTACATAAGTGTAAATACATGTGTAACATCAATGACAATACACAATTGAATAATTATCTTCAACACCAAGGAGGTCAACCTAGGATCTGCCCTAAGAGACTTATGTTTAAACCCAATACCTCCATACTTTGTAATGAGGACCATCTGGGTGCACTAAGGATGGTGGTTATCCTTTCAAAATTCTGGAATGAAGACTCTTCACCCACAGCTAGTGGAGGCTTGGAGAACCATTTGTACAACCATTGGCACAAAAGAAGCTAAGGACAGGAACCTTAAAGAAAAGAACCTCAACTCCGATCTACTAAGAATTAAAAATGAGCTACAATATAAGGGGGGCAATGTTAGTTTGGAAAAAGATCTAATTGATACCAAGGGACAATTGATAACCATTCAATAATTCAAGATTCGGGGATAGAAGATTAGAGCAAAGGCCAATTGGATTAGGGAAGGAGATAGGGGAACTAAATATTTCTTTGACATTATTAGAGAACAGCAGAGCAGAGAATAAATTAGTGGTATTCAGACCAAGGATGGATTCAGTAGTAACAACAAAACCATTATGGATACATTTGTGGACTTTTATAAGGATCTCTTCAACTCTGAACATAATGAAGGTAACCGTCTTTGTATGGAACAATGCATTAATACCATCCCAAGGAAAATCATCAAAAGTCAAAGTTGTAAGTTAGGAAAGGAAATCTCCATCCAAGAAATTGAAGATGTTATTGGGGCCCTGGCTAATGGAAAATCCTCGAGCATTGATGGCTTGCCTGCTAAATTCTACAAAGCTAATAAAGAGTGGATCTCAGTTGAACTTCTTGAACTCTACAGATATGTCATTGACAAGGGGACTTTGGGGGATAATGTCAATAGAGGATTAATCAAACTCCTTCCTAAACAAGGAGACAAAAGTCAAGTTAAGAACTGGAGGCCAATCACTTTATTAAACATGTCTTACAAAGTGATAGCTGGGAGGTAATGCACTAGGCCAAGGCAGACAAGTAGAATGTTGCTATGATACTCCTTGATTTTGAAAAAGGCATACGACAGGATTAAATGACACTTTATTCTGGCTATGTTTAAGAATTTAGGTTTTCCAAACTACTTCTACAAATGGATAAGTGTCATGTCCAAAGATTTTAATACTGTTATTGAGGTTAATGGAGCACTCTCTGATCCCATCCCCCTTGCTAGGTCTATTAGGCAAGGATGCCCTCTTGCTACTACCCTTTATGTAATTATTGTTGATGTAATGTCCTACATTATGAAATCTCCTAAGTTTGGCCCCCTATAAAAGGAATCTCCCTTCCTAACAATGAAGAATTGTTCATTGAACAATTTGCTGATGATACTGCACTTTTTGTTGATCTTACAGAATAAAACTTTGATACGGTGGTAGCTAGAATCCAGTTATTCTCTAAAGCCTCTACTGCTAAAATTTCACCCCACAATTCAGTTATCCTTGGATGGGATAACACCCCTCTCTCTTAGCTCAGTCACAAAGGATGGCAATGGTATGGACCCAATACAATTGTTAGATACTTGGGCATACCTTTTTCCCTTGACCCATCACTTAATGAAATATGGAATTGGATCTTCAAAAAGATTGAGAAGAAACACTTGAAGTGGCAAACTCACATGATATCCCTGTTAGGATGAATTCAGAATAACTAAGAGGGGGGGTGAATCAGTTATCCTTAGGTCCAGATGTGCCCATATAAAACTTTAAACCAGCTTCAACAACTCAGATCTACTTGGCAGCAATAAACAACAAAAGTGTGTAGTTTACTGTACTAATGAAATAAGCTTGCAGAAACTTAACAGTAAAACACAACAATAATATTCACACATTTTGACACCATGATTTAACATGGAAACCCACTATGGGAAAAACCACCAGTAACATGCTACCAAAATTTCACTCTTCTAAAGTGATGCCCTATTAGGATCCTACCCTGTTAAAGGTTACAAAACACACTGTCAAATGTGACCTGGTTAAAGGATTTAATCACCCTGTCAAGAGTGGCCTTGTTAGAGGACTTAGAACATTCCAATCTGAATGTCACTTTGTTTAAAGGATTTATACAATGACTATTAGGTCAACCTGGTTAAAGGATTTGAACTGATACAATGGTTAGAAAGTAATCAGCAGGTGTGATCTGATACATACAACTTACTTTGCAAATCCAGATCCAATTAAGCTCTAATGCTAATTCACTGAGTGACCTCCATTTTCATCTCAAACTTCAGATCTGCTTGGAAATCCATCAAGCAATCACTTCACTTCTTTGCTTAGCCTTTTCTGCTAGGTCTTTACCAATCAGTCAATTAACCATGCAATACTTTGCATTCCACTTCTCCTTACTTGGATACTATAACAATAACCACAATAGGTTATAATATACCTCTTCATCTAGGTTAGATAAATATTTTACCACTTAATCAAGATCGTAGATCTTAGGTTAGGTTAGATCCAATGGATCTTTCCATCGTTACATTTAATTTACTTCTCCAATACAGTCATTAATTAAACATTGAATCCATGCTCTAATAACAATTTCCTGTGCATTAAATGAACGTGGACCAATCTTAATTAACAATGCATATCCCAATAAAATCAAATATGTCGGCCATAGATCTCAAATCTCATCAATTAACAAAATATTGTTGCTCGGCTTTCTCTGTCTCCCTTGGCATTTCACTGGCACTCAGCATCATATTTGCATTGCTCGACATCACCTTTCATTTTGCTCGGCATCAAATTTGCTTTGCTCGGCATCGACCTTCCAGTGAACTGTCGGTGATAGATAAACAATGTATCACTTTTCCAAAGTGCCAAATGATCAAGTACCCTGGTGTATACTCATAAATCAACCATTTCCTTGATCTTCTTGTTATGCCATTCTTTTCAAACCTTCATCAATCAATAAATAAGGTACTCAAACATATAGCAATAGTCTCACCCATTAAGGTTTGACATCAATGACAAAATAACAATTGTCTACATTGTAGAAATCTTTCCAACAATCCCTAGCAAGTAGACTACAGGTGGTAGAAATGGTATTATCATCACATGCTAAATACTATGCTTCAACTTGGTTGTTTGCCAATTACCAAAATAATAAGTTGGAAAAGATTGTCAAAGATGTGTTGTGGTCGAATGGCATTGGTAACATGAAAAGATACAATGTCAAGTGGGAGTGGTGTTGCACTCCAAGGAGTCAGGGGGTTTGGGGATTAAAGACCTCAAGAAACAAGGTGTGGTTCTGGCATCTAAATGGATCATCAAAGTTGTTACAAGTAATGAACAATGGAAAATCCTTATTAGAAATAATTTTGTCAATGCCACCATTAAAAAGGGGAAATCTTGGAATAATGTTCCATTTATTGATATCTTATTGGGGGAGTTTGATGTGAAGGTCTCTGGGTCTAAAGTATTCTCTGCAGTGTGGAAAGCATTGGGACATGTCAAAACATTCCTATGTTCTAGACACATCATAGGGGAGAACCCTTATTTCTCTATTTTGGGCAGATCTATCTGGTGGGGTCTATACCTCAATGATAAACCTCTTTCTCTTACCCAATTTTGCTCTGCCAAGAGTTGGCATAAAAAGGCATCTCCCTCATTAGTGATATACTAGAAAAAAATAGAATTCTCTCATGGGAAGATCTAAGCAACAAGTTTGATATCCCCTCCTCTCAGAAAAAAAAACATACACTCTCATTGTAAAGGCAGTGGGTAATTAGTTTCCTGGTAAAGGCATTCTTACTTCTCAGAACTTTGGGCAAATTAAGTGGATGGATGACACATTGTTTGGTAATTCTTCTTGAAAGAAACTATATAAGCTCCTAAATAATAATGATAGCATATTTGGTCATATCAACCAAGCCTGGGGTTTCAACTGGTCTTACAATAAGTGACATCTTGTCTTCGATTTATTATGGCATGCTCATGTTGAACCCAAAAAGATTTGTTTTAAATGGATTTTTTATTGAAAAAACATGTTGTTGGTTTCTTTATTTCCCAAGGTGTCAAGAATCACATTTCTTGTTCTGTTTGAAATTGTCCTGAATCTTATGAGCATGAGTTTTTTATTGTTAGTGAGCTTTTAAAATTTGGTCTATTTTTTTGGTAATGAGTTTAATTGGAATTTTAATCGTGGTCTGTCTTGGCATGAAATTTTGGTTGGATATGTGGATATTTTTTACTGTACCCTTAATTATTTTTGCTTGACCTTTACCACTGAAGTTTTATGGCTTATTTGGAGATAGAGAAATGAGGAAATATTCCAAGCTAAGAAGCGGGATCTTACTGAGTTTAATTCAAAACTCACATATTTTTCTATCATGACACATGTAACTGCTACTATTCAAATTTCAAAAGAAAGATTCCAAAGATTGATCAAGGAAGGGGCCATGGTGTTGTTCCCTATAGACATCCAGAATGCCATTGTTACTAATGATGCTACTGCCTTACCAAACATCAACAGAGACAATGTTCACAATCATGGAACTGTTGATCCCAGCCCTCCTGCTATATTGCATACATACCATTCCATTAACAACAACAGGAGGGAGAAGAGTGCATATAAAGATGGGAATACCACAGGAGAAATAAATGTTGAGATTAGTGATGATCAATGGAGATTTGATGAGTACAGGCAAAGCAATGAATATGACTGGGTCTGATGTACCTATGCCAAGTCTAAGTTTTTGCATATGTTCAAGTAGGATTGAAGTTGTATATCTTTTTTGAATGGAATCAAACCATAATCTGATTGTATATATGTTTGAATACAGGACTTGAGATACTATTCTCTTTGGTCTGTATTGTCAGACAGTATACGATATGATGATAATATACTTGTACTCAGTTAATTCTATATTTTCAATAGAAAAAAATGTAGATGCAAAAGTGCTATATTTTTTTTTGTTTTTAGACACCTCTAGATATCTTGGAAACATATGCTCTTTCGTATATCCACTTCACCTGTGGTTTCTTCATTTTCTCTTTGTGTCTAGTTTAGCCAGTGTTTCACATTTTTTTAAATCTCTATTGGTTTTCGTTTAATAATCTTTAAAAAATTACAATACATCTATTTTGTCCAGATTCATCAAACTTTTAGTTTTTTGTACAAATGATACTATTCTAACATTCAATTAGAATTCAAAACTCTTTTTATTTTACATGCACTTTATGGATATTTTCAATAAGAAATAGACAATAGGAAAAATGCATGCAACATAACTACTCCCCGCTATGATGGGATGAACATAATTTCAAGTAGCCAAATATGTTGTTTACACAAATTTGGCAATATGTAATCATCAAACCCTAGCTAAACAAGATATACATAACAATTGGATAAACCTTAGGTGAACTAGATGATAAGAAATCAAAAGAAAACATCAAACCCTAGGCCAAATACACAAACCCTATGTAAACTAATCAAAAGGAAAATATATTTAAAATGCAAAAACTGTCATATAACACAAGTCTAAACAACAAAAAGTAATAAAAACTATTAATTCTACATGGATTTTTAGGCCAACAAAAAGACACAAACGTCTAAACAATCAACAACCAAAATAAAGCACTTAGAAATGGTGAACATCATGTAAATTACCTAAATGCCTTTAGACCAAAAGTAAATGTCAAACCCTATGCTAAATGCAAGAATCCTAGGTAAACCAGACAGGAGGAAAATACATAGCAAATGAAGAAATTGTCACATAGTGCAAGTGCAAAAGAAAAATAATAATAAAGCCCACTAATTCTACGTCATTTTTTAGGATAAAAAAATGTCACAAATGTGTAAACGATGAACACAAATAATGGACCACCTTGAAATTGAAATGCCAAGAACATTGTGTAAATTACTCGAATTCCTTTAGACAACACAATAGTTTACCAATGCATTCTAGAACTACGTTGTGACAATGAAGATACAAAGCAAGTGGACAAACTGCCATATAATGCAAGTTCAGTAATACAATAAAGTGCCTAAACACTGTAATTCCAAGAACATTGTGTAAATTACCTAAGTGCCTTTACACAACATGGTAATTTAACAAATAAAACCAAGGTTTGCCTTATCACTACTTCCCAAGTCTTCAAGACTATGTTACAACTACACCCAATCAAACCCCTGCAAAAATGAACCATTCCAACCTAACGCTTGCCCTTAATATCATATTTTCAATAACACTTATTATAAATCTCAATAAAAAAATTATACTTTGCTTGTCCAAACAAAACCTTCAAACTACACGCATTAGATTAGCTCAATGCTCCTGCATTCGACACGACAGTGCGATTTTGGGAGTCATAAGCCTCTATCCTCAAGTTTTATTTGAGTACATGGAATTGCTATGTATTTCAACCAAAAAGACACAATATTATCAAAATTACAAACAAAGGGGCATATGACCTCTCTAATTCCTAGACATTTAATACACTAGTACAAGATTTTCGATGAACCTATTCAATCTTTACACGTTTAGGATTTTCTGTGATCCTAAAAAAATCAGGGTGAATTAGTGTGTTTTATTCTTTATTTTATTTCACACACCCATTTTATCTTTCTTCTCACCCATTCTCTTTGACTATCTTCCTTTGTACATCTAGTTCAACTAGGGTTTCTCAAAAGCAGAAGATATCTTTATAATTGGAGAAACTATAGCTAAATTAGATATACAAAGAAAATTGAGAAACGATAATATAAGCATGACAATAGTTTGAAAATGAAATTATTATAAACAAACACAGATCAAAATAAATGAAGAAACCCTAGTAAAACTAGGTATACAGAGCCAATAGACAAACCCTACTTGAACTAGATATACAAAACAAAAAAGCATAAGGAATCAAAAGAAATAAACAAACCATAGCTTTAGTACATATACAAACCAAATGGAAAACAAATTATCATACCCATGATAAGCCTCCACATTCACATGCCTCTACATAGGCTATCAAAATGCACCCTAATATCTACAAAAGCTGAAAAGCCAGACAAAGCCAAACCAACCATCACTGAAACTAAAAGGAAAAGCACAAGAGATATTTGTAAATGAAGCAACCCTAGGTGACCTATATATAAAAATCAAATGGAGATAATAATAAAAAGTCACAAACATCTAATGAATTAACATATCAAATTAAGCATCAAGATACTGCGTTTCCAAGAACATCCCCAAAATTACCTCAATGCCTTTCCATAACATAGTAATTTAGTAATTCAAATCGAGGGATGCCTTAATACTAATTGTTGAATACTAAAACCTTCACTACAACTGCACCCAATAAAATTAATTCTAAAATATTGATCCTACACACTTCCCTAGGGTTGGTATTTTGTTTTTTTAGTAACGAGTTTAGTTGGATTTTTAATCGTGGTCTGTCTTGGCATGAAATTTTGGTTGGATATGTGGATATTTTTTACTGTACCCTTAATGATTTTTGGTTGACCTTTACCACTGAAGTTTTATGGATTATTTGGAGACAGAGAAATGAGCACATATTCCAAGCTAAGAAGCGGGATATTACTGAGTTTAATTCAAAAATCACATATTTTTCTATCATGACACAAGTAACTGCTACTATTCAAATTTCAAAAGAAAGATTCCAGAGATTGATCGAGGAAGGGGCCATGGTGTTGTTCCCTAAAGACATCTAGAATGTCATTGTTACTAATGATGCTCCTGCCTTACCAAACATCAACTGAGACAATGTTCACAATCATGGAACTATTGTTCCTAGCCCTCCTACTATATTGCATACATACCATTCCATTGAAAACAGCAGGAGGGAGGAGAGTGCATACAAAGATGAGAATACCACAGGAGAAAGAAATGTTGAGATTAGTGATGATCAATGGAGATATGATGAGTATAGGCAAAGCAATGAATATGACTAGGTCTTATGTACCTCTGCTAAGTCTTAGTTTTTGTATATGTTCAGATAGGATTCAAGTTGTATATCTTTTTTGAATGACATCAACCCATAATCTGATTGTATATATGTTAGAATATAGGACTTGAGATACTCTACTCTTTGGGTCTGTACAGTCAAACAATATATGATATGATGATAATATACTTGTACTTAGTTGATTCTATATTTTCAATAAAAAAAATGTAGATGCAAAAGTGCCATAATTTTTTTTGTTTTTAGACACCTCTAGATATCCTGGAAACATATGCTCTTTCATATATCCACTTCACCTATGGTTCTTCATTTGCTCTTTGTGTCTAGTTTAGCCAGGGTTTCACATTTTTTTAATCTCTATTGGTTTTCGTTTAATAATCTTAAAAAAAATTACAATATATCTATTTTGTCCAGATTCATCAAACTTTTAGTTGTTTGGACAAATGATACTATTCTAACATTCAATTAGAATTCAAAACCCTTTTTATTTTACATGCACTTTATGAATATTTTCAATAAGAAATAGACAATAGGAAAAATGCATGCAACATAACTACTCCCCGCTATGATGGGATGAACATAATTTCAAGTAGCCAAATATGTTGTTTATACAAATTTGGTAATATGTAATCATCACACCCTAGTTAAACAAGATATACACAACAATTGGTTGAACCTTAGGTGAGCTAGATGATAAGAAATCAAAAGAAAACATCTAACCCTAGGCCAAATGCACAAACCCTATGTAAACTAATCAAAAGGAAAATATATTGAAAATGCATAAACTGTCATATAACACAAAAGTGATAAAAACTATTAATTCTACATGTTTTTTTAGGCCAACAAAAAGTCACAAACGTCTAAACAATCAACAACCAAAATAAAGCACTGAGAAATGGAGAACATCATGTAAATTACCTGAATGCCTTTAGACCAAAAGTAAATGTCAAACCCTATGCTAAATGCAAGAATCCTAGGTAAACTAGACAGGAGGAAAATACATAGCAAATGAAGAAATTGTCACATAGTGCAAGTGCAAAAGAAAAAAATAATAAAGCCCATTAATTCTACGTCATTTTTTTAGGATAAAAAAAGGTCACAAATGTGTAAATGATGAACACAAATAATGGACCACCTTGAAATTTAAATGCCAAGAACAGTGTGTAAAGTACTCAAATTCCTTTAGATAACACAATAGTTTATCAATGCAATTCTAGAACTACGTTGTGACAATGAAGATACAAAGAAAATGGACAAACTGCCATATAATGCAAGTTCATTAATACAATGAAGTGCCCAAACACTGTAATTCCAAGAACATTGTGTAAATTACCTAAGTGCCTTTACACAACACGATAATTTAATGAATCAAACCAAGGTCTGCCTTAGCACTACTTCCCAAGTCTTCAAGACTATGTTACAACTACACCCAATCAAACCCCTGCTAAAATGAACCATTCCAACCTAATACTTTCCCTTGATATCATGTTTTCAATAAAACTTCTTAGAAATCTCAATAAAAGAAAAATTATACTTTTCTCGTCGAAACAAAACCTTCAAACTGCACACATTAGATTGGCTCAATGCTCCTGTATTTGACACGACAGTGCGATTTTGGGAGTCATAAGCCTCTATCCTCAAATTTTAATAGAGTACATGGAATTGCTATGTATTTCAACCACAAAGACATAATATTATCAAAATTATAAACAAAGGGGCATATGACCTCTCTAACTCCTAGACATTTAATACACTCGTACAAGATTTTTGATGAACCTATTCAATCTTTACACGTTTAGGAGTTTCTGTATTCCTAAAAAAATCAGGGTGAATTAGTGTGTTTTATTCTTTCTTTTCTTTCACACACTTGTTTTATGATGCTTCTCACCCATGCTCTTTGACTATCTTCCTTTGTACTTCCAGTTCACCTAGGGTTTCTCAAAAGTAGAAGAGATCTTTATAAATGGAGAAATTGTAGCTAAATTAGATATACAAAGAAAATTGAGAAACGATAATATAAGCATGACAATAGTTTAAAAAGGAAATTATTATAAACAAACACATATCAAAATAAATGAAGAAACCCTAGTAAAACTAGGTATACAGATCCAATGGACAAACCCTACTTGAACTAGATATACAAAACAAAACAAAAAAGAAGAAGGAATCAAAAGAAATAAACAAACCATAGTTTTAGTACATATACAAAGAAAATAGAAAAAAAAAACTCTCACACTCATGATAAGTCTTGACATTCACATACCTCTACATAGGCTATCAAAATGCACCCTAATATCTATAAAAGCTGAAAATCCAGACAAAGCCAAACCAACCTTCACTGAAACTAAAAGGAAAAGAACAAGAGATATTTGTAAATGAATCAACCCTAGGTGACCTAGATATACAAATCAAATGGAGATAATAAAAAAAAGTCACAAACATCTAATGAATTAACGGATCAAATGAAACATCAAGATACTACATTTCCAAGAGCATCCCCAAAATTACCTCAATGCCTTTCCACAACATAGTAATTTAGTAATGCAAACCGATGGATGCCTTAATACTAATTGTTGAATACTCAAACCTTCACTACAACTGCACCCAATAGAATTAATTCTAAAACAAGCCATCTCTGGCTAATGCTTCTTGTCAATATCAGGTTCTTTCAAAAATAAATCCCATCTAAACAAATGCTTCAAACTAAAAGCACTTACATTAGCTCAATGCTTTGACAACTTGAACACCAGTCTGATTTACAGAATCATAAGCCTATGTTCTCATCTTTTTTGCCCATTAAAGTATACAGATTTGAATTTTATCCTTGCTCTTTACCCCCAAAATGAATAGAAACACAAATAAGTGGCATTTTAAAGAATTTTAAAGTACACACAAATTTATAAACTATAGCACATACATGTATGTATGAAAAATTCTTGAACATGACTGGTGGGAATAAATGCTACTTTGCATTGAACGAATGCAATAGTATATCCATCATATATGTTTAAAAAATTCTCAAACATCATCACTGAAATTAAATGGAATTTTGGATCCAATGTAGAAAGTAATCCTCATTAAATGCAATCTGTCATCCAATTTCCTTAATGTTGTTTCAAAATTTTTCAAAAACATATCGATGCACACAAAGAATTTTAGTATGAAATTACTCATATTTGAACAACTGCAGGTGTGAATGCACCATAAGAACTCTCTTTTAGACACTTCTAGTTTTCCTGGAAATAAACACTCTTATGTGTATCCACTTCACCTATGGTTTCTTCATTTGCTTTGTATTTTTAGTTCAGCCAGG
Source organism: Thuja plicata (assembly GCA_018584345.1). Classification (NCBI taxonomy): domain Eukaryota; kingdom Viridiplantae; phylum Streptophyta; class Pinopsida; order Cupressales; family Cupressaceae; genus Thuja; species Thuja plicata. The sequence goes on along the minus strand of MU225293.1, from coordinate 3,594,777 downwards.
GTTTCCTTTTTTTTTGGTCTCTTCTGCTTTTGATTTAATAATAATTAAAATGCAATATATTTCTTTTGTCCACATTCATAAAAATTTAAGTCATTTGAACAAACGGTACTACTCTAACATGGAAATGGAATAAAAAACTCTATTCATTTTACATGCACTCAGAGACAAAGCCTATCAAAATTATAGAACAAAGGACACACAACCTCTCTAATTCCTAGACATTTAATGGTGCCACATTTAAAAAATTTTGCATTCAATTATACCCTTTGTGCTAGCTCGTTCATACAAGATTGTTGATAATTTGATTAATACACAATTAATCAAGTCACATGGTAAAGTAGTTCGATTAAATGATATATGAGCTACTGCCTATTAAAGATTCTAAATATCAGTAAACTACAATTACATGGAAATTACATTCACATGTGCTCAATTAAGAACATGTATATTTTTATAATTCTTTTCATTTGTATGATAAAATTATTTAATTTCATATTTTCATGCAACTACTTAGTTTGTTTTGCTTAAATTTGAGCAAGCGAATGTTCCCATGAAAAAAATTTAATTATGGAAAAATAATAATTTAGAATATTTCCTTATTTTAGTAGAATAACTAAATAACCCATGAAAAAGAGAGAGGTTGTTCAAATACTACCTAAATGCCTTTAGTGAAGACACTAATTTAACAATGCAAATGTGAAATCTAGGTTGATAGTTAAAAAGTAGATAGTGCATAATGAAAGTTGGTTGCAAGACTAATCAAATAATTTGCATTCAATGATACCATCACTGCTCTTTGTCATTTGTACTAGATTTATGAAAATTTGATGAATACAAAATTGAGTGAGACACATGCCAAAGTACTTCGATTAGATGATATATAGATATTGCACATTGACAATTTGATTAGTACACAATTAATCAAGCCACATGCCAAAGTTCTTTGATAAAATGATATATAAGCTAATGTCCTTTGGTCATTGTCAAAATGTTCACATCTTGTCAATCAAAGTATACAAATTTGAATTATACAGAGTAAGAGAAAAAGAGATTAAAAAATGAGGAATCCCTACCTCGACTAGATATATAGAAAAAATGGATAGACAACCATATAATGGAAAGTCACAAATGTGTAATGAGTTAAAAAAATTAAATGAAGTACCTAGAAATTGCATTGTCAAGAACTTCATATAAATTACTTGACTTCCTTTACACAACATAGTAAGTTTATGAGTATACTTCAAAGCCATACGTATGTATGCCAAGGCTTTTCAGTTCAAGTCAATCCTATTTCTTGTTTTTAGAGACATCTGGTATATAGTAATTTTCTTTTCAAACTACTGTCATGTTTTGTAACTATACAACGTTCATATATGTTTGCAATAATATATTTTTTATTTGCAATAACTAAAAAACTGAGGTAAAAATTGCTACTTGTTTAATTTTGTTAGATCTGTTGTTATTTTTTTGTTCTCTATATCTACTCAACCTAGGGTTTCTCCATTTTCTATATATATCTAGATTAGCTAGGGTTTCTTCATTTCTTTCGATCTATGTTTCTTTTCCCTTATTTAGATTAAATGAAATATACCCTACTGCCCATGGACCATTCTCAAATTTAATTATTTTTGGCTAGCTAAAATATACAAATGCCATTTGAATCCAACACATGCAACGATATACCTCCCAACATAAATTACAAATGCTCTCCATGCTTTTCAATTTAAACTTTTTGTTTTTGTTCGAACATTGCAGATAAATTGTTCAACAAAAATGAGGCCTTCATTTGAGATTAGAAACACTAAAATATTAGAACATACCTTCAAAGGCAATTGAGTAGCAAAGTTGAAGCTACAAACTGTCTACTACGCAAACCAAGATGTTCTAGTGCATGCAAGAAACCTTTGAAGAGGGCACGACAAAAAATGTTCATTTCAATACAAAATTCTTTATTACATAAAATCATTTTGTAGAAATAATTTTTATGGGAAACACTAACTTCTAAAATTTCTACATACGTTACTGCATATTACTGAATTGTAATAGTTATGGAGCACCAATTTGTTGAAATACAATTTTACAATATACAGTAGTATTTTGCAGAAATAATTTTTATGGGAAACACCAACTCTTAAAATTTCTACATATGTTATTGCATATTACTGAATTGTAATAGTTCTGGAGCACCAATTTGTTGAAATACAATTTTACAATATACAATAGTATTTTGCACAAAACTATCATCATAATCAACGAGACAAAAAATATTCCAATATGGAACTACCCAACCAAGTAATTGTTGTAGACCAAAGTATACATGTTTTGTCTATATTTATGAAACTTTTACTTGTTGGTAGTGTTGAAAATGTTCAAACATTGTATTAATACATTGCATTAAATGCACATGGATTTTGAGTAACAACACTCAGAATTTTCAATAATGAAAATATAGAGCAAATCGACAAACCATCATACAATGCAAGTCAATAGATAAAACAAAGTGCCCAAAACATCATGTAGACTACCTAAAAGTCAAAAAATAGACAACGCATAATGAAAGTTGAGCACAAAATTAATCATGCAATATACTCCAAAATGCATAAGTATACATACAATATAGTCAAAATTGCATAAAAATGCATTCAACATAACTACTCCCCACTGTGATTTGTTGAAGATAATTGTAAGTAGACAACTCTATTGTCTATACATATTTCACATCACGTCATCGTAAAACCATAGCTGAACTAGATATATAGATCAAATGGATAAACCCTAGGTGAAGTAGACAAAAAGAAATCAAAAGAAAAATTCAAACCCTGTGCCAGATGCACAAACGCTAGGTAAGCTAGTCAGAAGGAAAATGCAATGCAAATGCAGAAACCGTCATATAACACAAGTCCAAATGAAGCACAACAATAAAACCCACCAATTTTATGTGATTTTTTAAGCTAACAAAAAGTCACAAACATCTAAAAAATTAACAACTAAAATGAAGCACCCAAAAATGCATAACATTTTGTAAATAACCCGAACTCCAGAAACCCTAGGTATACTAGTTAGAAGGAAAATACATAGAAAATGAAGAGCCACCATATAATGCAAGTCCAAAATAAACAAAATAATAAGATCCATGCTAATTCTACATCATTTCTTGAGAATAACAAAAGGTCACAAATGTTTAAACAATCAATAGATAAAATGAACCACCCAAAAATTGCAATGTCAAGAACATCGTGTAAATTACTTGAATGCCTCTCCGCAACACAATATTTTAGCAATGCAATACCAAAACCTACATTGAAACAACTAAAATAATAATAAAATGGACAAATCACCATACAATGCATCTTCACAAATAAAATTCAAAGTATCCATAAACTACAATTCCAAGAACATTGCATAAATTAGGTTTGAATTCCTTTACACAATGATTTAATTTAATAAATCAAACCACAATCTACCTTAGTACCACTTTCCAAGTCTCCAAGGCTACATTGCAACTACACCCAATCAAAGCTTTGTTGAAATGAGCCATCTCAACCTAATGCTTCTCCTTGATATCAGATTTTCAATAACACTTCTTACAAATCTCAAACACAAAATTTATACTCTGTCCATCTAAACAAATGTTTCAAACAACTAGCACTTACATTAGCTCAATGCTCTTGCATCCCACACAATGTGATTTTGGGAGTCACAAACCTCTACTCTCAAGTTTGAATGATGCACCCGACATTACTATCTATTTCCACCACAAAGACAAAAGCCTATCACAATTACAGACGAAGGGACAATAGCCTCTCTAATTCCTAGACATTTAGTGCACCCATAAAATAATTTTAATAAATGATAAATAAGATTTTTCCCCTCGGTCATTGTTAAAGTTTTTTATTTTTTGCCAATTAAAGTATACAAATTTGAATTTTCTCCTTGCTCTTTGCCCTCGCGACTGATAAAAACACGTGTAAGTGGCTTTTTAAGAATTTTAAAATACAAACAAATTTATAAACTATAGCACATACTTATATGCTCAAAAAATTCTCGAACGTGATTGGTGGAAATAACTACAAGTTTGCATCAAACAGATGCAATAGTATACCTGCCACAAGCAAGATCTAATAGTATATAACTTATAATTATTGTTACTAATTTATACAATTATAAGAAATATTTTTTAATTTTTTTGTTTTGAAGAAGATTTAATCCTTACAACATGAATTTTGTCATTAAACCAAATTCTATTTAACTACCAATTAAACCACATGCTATTCAACGAACTTTCTCAAAGAGCATACATGGACAACCAATTGATGGAGAGCAAGAGCGAGATTCAAGGTAAAGGTGTAGAATTAACACTTCCCAGTGATGTGATTGAATGCATAGCTGAATATCAACATAAATATGCAATTTTTTTTTCTTAAGGGGCATTCCATCTAAAAGTGATTTTTATAAATGGGCTAAAGAAAATTGAGAGAATAGGGTTTGGGACATTGAAAGCTTGAGGGGGATAGGTAAAGGGTATGTTGCTTTTACTTTTGGACCTGAAGATCATGCCTAAGTTGTCCTTCAATATGGCACTTGGGTTACTTGCAGGTAGATCTTTACTTGCAGGCTTGGACTCTTGAGTTCCACCCTGAAGGTCCAACTAGATCAAAATATCCCATGTGGATTGAGTTACCCTTCTTAAATCTCACATTCCGACCTTTCTTAAAAGAGATAGTTTCACAACTTAAAGGGTCATATAGTGTAAAAATAACACATAAATTTGTTAGCCTTAGGTTTCACCCTAGGAAATGTGTAGAGATGAACTTAATGAATTAGTTACCTGACAACATTAAACTAATTAGTCTAGGATTTGAAATTTGTCAACCACTAGTATACTTGAACAAGCCTAATGTATACTTTTATTATCATTGATTAGAGATTTTCCTATAAAGAGAAATAGATACTCTCAAACTGAATTGGTCGCTACTGTTAGCACACCATTAGTTCAAAACAATACTCATACTACTATTATGCCTACAAAAACTCAAGAAAAACATGACACTCTTTATGAGAACATGATTAACAAAAATCAACCCTCTTATAAAGATGTCATTATGATTGAAAACTAGAGGATGTTTAGGAAAAGGAAAGAACCTCCAAGACCCTTTAATTCCTATAATGGGTAGATCCCTATTCTGAAGGTTTCTTTCCCCCAAACCCACGATGTTGCAAAAAACAAGGACCTTGGGCCCAATCATATCGTGTAAGACAAATGTCTCCATCTCCGACTACAAGTTCTAGAGCCTCACCATCTTTAAAAAGACAAAGATCAACATCTCCCTCTTCATCCAAAGAGAGCAATTCCTTTGTTCTAATCATTTCAACTGCTGACCATTTGATGTTCTACCACAGGATGAAGATCTTTCTAATTTACCCAATCATGAAGCATAAAGTTATTTCTTGGAATGTGAGAGGCATTTCTCTCCCTAATTGCAAATTATATGAGGTCAAGGAGGCTATGATCAAATGGAAACCTAATATTGTTTTTTTTCAATAAGTCAAACTAAATGGAGCATGTCTTTATTATTCTTTATCTAATGTATGGAAAATGTTGTTTTTGTTCATAAATCACATAGAGAGGGAAGGGGACGGGTTGTTATTGATTTAGCTCCTTGGGAAAGTCGGTTTGTCATTGATAAGGGGAAGACCCATCTCACAATTGTGTATCAATTTTATCCTTTATACATAGCAAACCCATTGGTTTATGCTCAGTTTACACTCCTAACATTGCCAAAGAAAGATATGAATTATGAGAATACATCACCACTAATTTACCTCATGTTGATTGGATAATTAAAGGATATTTAAATATGGTTGAGCATCATGCAGTTTGGTCTGATGGTGTTAAGTTGAGCAATGAAGAATTTGTTAAATGGTTGTTCAGAAAAAAATTCTTTGGGAGTCCTAAACCATATTCATAAATTTTTTCCTCTCATAATAAAAATTGGTTTACTTGGTCTAATTGAAGGTTGGGTGTAAATAGGAAACTTTGTAGGCTTGATAGGTTTTATATCTCTCCCAACCTACAACTATCTCAAGTTTCCAAAGGATGTCGGGTGAAATTTGACTACTCTACCCTGCTTTCTAATCACTTTCCTATCCTTTGTATTCTGAAAGAGAAAGTTGATGGAATGGACTACAAGTTTCCCTTTAAACTCAATTCCTCTCGTTTGAAGATTCCTTCTTGTGTGGCTTCTTTTTTTGGTATTTTGATTTCAATTCTGAAACCAAAAGAAGGTGAATCTTATAGAGAATGGTGGTAGGCTTCTATTTTTCAATGTGCTCTTTTTTTACGATCCTTTGGAAAGAGAATGGATTGGCAACAAAAATGTAAAGAAAAATCCCTTAAGGAGAGCTCAAATTCAAGAGAGGTTTGCTCATGTCTAATCCTAGTGACCTAAATCTCCAAACTTTCATAGTTGTCATTGAAACACAAATTCATAAACTTGAAATGTATAGAGGGCAAGAAGAAAAATAAGAGTTAAACTACATTGGAATGAGGAAGGAAAAAAAGGCACTAAATATTTTTTCAATTAATTAAATTATAAACACAAGGAATTTTTGGAGCAATACAAGGTGATTCTAGATAGATTTTCACAAATTCAAATGATATCAAAGCCTTGTTTTATATTTTTTGTGAAAATATATTTAGAGAGGATTCACATTGGCAAGATGTTCAATTTACATGAGAGGACATAATTAAGGATATTATCCCAAGAAATGTGGATGTTGAATATATTAAATTCCTTGATCAAGATCTCTTTATAGAATATTCGGAGCACACTATTTTTTTATTGGCTCCCAACAAGAGTCCTGGGATGGATGAATTTTCTATTGAATTTTTCCAAACTATGTGGTAGCATATTAAAGAAAACTTTTACCTTGTGTATTTGGAAGCCTTACAACAAGCCTCTTTAGGTCTTGATATTAACAGGGCCTTATCAAGCTTATTCCAAAAGGAAAAAATGAGCATTATATCTCTAGATGTCGTCCAATCACCTTATTGAAAACTTCTTATAAAATAACTGGTAAAGCTTTAGCCTCAAGAATTAAACCAATGGTTAAAGTGATTGTTAGACGTGAAAAAACTAGTTTTCTTGGTGGGTGATTCATTCTTGATAACTTAATCCTAGCATGGGAAACCTTTGAGTGGGCTCAACAAACATGATAAAATGCCTTACTTGTTAAGCTTGGTTTTGACAAGGCTTATAAAAAAATGAGGTGGAGATTTATCATTAAAATGTTGCAATGGTTGGGGTTTGGGCTTAAAATTTGTAAACATGTTTAAATGCTATTCCAAGATGCTAATGCAATTCTAGTAATCAATAACTCTCTTACAAATTCATTCCCCTTACAAGGCTCAATCAGGCAGGGATGTCCTTTATCACCATTTATCTATATTCGTACTGCTGATGCATTAGGGCATCTACTGTAGAAATATTAGTAAATGAATTTAATTAAGGGTATTCACATTCCAAATAATGCAACTACTCTTGATTCTCATTTTGTTGATGACAACCTTCTTTCTTTTTAGAATTCTGAAACAAAAGTTAATAATCTGTTGGAAGTCCTTGATTTGTACACTCAGTCTCAAGATCAAAACTAACATACCAAAAGATATAATTTCTCTTGATTAATTCTGATCCAACCCCTTACTAGATTCCAAATGAATGGAAACAAATTAAACATGGCCAAATAATTAGATATTTGGGTATTCCTTTTATTTTGGGATTCTCTCTTTTTGAGATGTGGAATTGGTTCTTAGTAAGATTGAAAAAAAAAAGATTTTTAATTGGGGAAGCAAATTCCTATCATTGGATGGAAAAATTCAGGTGGTTAATCACATTCTTTTTGGCTTCTCATGTGTATTTCTCATCCTATTGGATGCCCTCTAAAAAGGGATATGATGACCTTATCAGAATAGTGCGACAATTATTATGGTCTAATTAGGACAGGAAGTCAGGCTTTATAACTTCCTCTTGGTCACATTGCATACATTCTAAATATAAAGGTGGGTTGGGGTTGTTAGATCCTAAAACTCAAGGAGTTTGTTTATCAACAAAATGGATTATTAGAGCTATGAATGGGGATGAACCTTGGAAAATATTAGTTCGTCACTTTATTTCTTGCACTACTATTAAAAATAAATGACAAGATGTTGGATGGACTAATAAGATTTTGATGACCCCATTTTTCACTTGAAGGCTTCATTTCCTTTACAATCCATTTGGAAGGCTTAGCAATAGGCCTATAGAATTTTTAGCTTGGACGGAATCTCTTCAACATGGGTTTAGCTTTGGTTTTTCCTTTATTTGGTGGAACAAGCAAATTCAATATGATGAGTAGCCTCTGGTAGTCAACTTCCCGAAACAAGCTCACTACTTTTTCCGGAAAGGAGTACATCACTTTAGTGATATTTAGGATTTTAGCTCATTGGATTGGGTTGATTGGCTTACCATAAAAAAACCATTTTGGTCTAAACAAGTGTTCCAAAGGATTCCTTATCTTTGTGAAGTCCCCAATGTCCACGTATCTTATGAAATTATGCACTCCTCTTCAATGCAGTGTTTTCAAGTTTGGGTCTGGTTGGGGAGAATTTCTTTTCTTTTTTGTTTTCCATTGAAGAAAATTTATTTAAAACTCTTTCCCAACATGAAGTTAGATCCCAAAATTAATAGTAAATGGGGTTGCAAATTTAAAGAGAAGAGGTGGAGGAGTCTGAGTATACAGATTTGGAGATCTAGAGCTGAGGCTAATGCTCCAATGCAGGAGCATCCTAGGGTAGTTGGTAATCCTATATCACCAAAAAAATGTTTTGGTTGATTTTGGTTTTGGTAGGAAATTAGGTTGAAGACCTGAGTTGCTCGATCACTTTGGTGGTAGTTCTCAGTTGGAAGATGTGTTGCTTCACCAATGGACTCGGTGACTGGACTTAGTGGTACTCAGTGTTGTTCTATGTTCAATGATATTCTACTCAGAGTACACTGCTTAGTGGTGCTTTGCTCGATAGCTTGTCACTCGGTGGTGTCTGTTTGGAGGAGTTGGCTCGGTTAATTCACTGACGGGTCGCTAGTGGTTCGGTGTTGGTTCACCGAATGGTCTGTGTTTCGGTGTTCTTTCTCACCAAGTGGTTTCTATAGATTGGCAGATGTTGGAGATTACATTCGTTATTTGAGGGGTTCATTGAGATCGTGCAGAGTTCCAAGGTGTGTGAATTGGAGGCATTGGATCTTGTGTGGAGCTAAATCTAGGTGGTGTTTTCTTCTATGTATTTTGTGGTTATTTGCAGCCGACTGGTGCATTGAATATTTGTTCATCATAGATTGTAATGCTTGACTGCCATTTAATATTTGTTTACAAGTCGACTTGTGGCTATGTTGTATAAAAGGTATATGTGGGTATCATTTAGAGGGGCGCTTAATGGATAATAGTAAGGGGTAAGATAGAAAATTGTAAGATTGCTTGGTGGCTTGCGAGCACAAGTTCAGGTCTAGTTTCTTCCACTTAGCTATAGGGTAGACTAGTGAAGTTGGATCCTATGAGATCTTGTTGAATCTATTAATGTATTGGCCATAATCGAGAAGACCTTACAACTCAACATGTTGCATGTAATGCTCAATTTATGATAATGGAATTATCTGTTGATGTTCATAGCTTGTGTTGTTGTGTTGTTTTTGCTATGAGTATTGTTGGCTGCAAGTTTGGATAGTCCTTTATTGGATCCTCCAAGCTTGACTACATCAAGTGGTATCAGAGCTTGATCTAGTTCGTTCTTGTGGAGCTTAAGATTTTTGAAGACCTTGGAAGATGCCTCTGAGAAGATTGGACCCTAGGGTGATTGTAGAACTTTCTGAGGAGGTGGAAGCGAAGGTGACAAAAAGATTTAGATATGAGATAGTGACAATGAAGAATGAAATCATGGAAGGTATAAAAAATGCTAGATTACATAGAGGTCCTAGAACAGATGATGGTTATGAAGAAGCTGCTGAAGACTTTGAAGCTGTTGGGTCTAGTGGAGATGACATAACTGATCCGATGGCGAGATCTAGTGAAGACAAAGTTGATTGGCTATAGAGATCTAGAGCTTGGTTGAGTACAGGTTACCAAATGGAGGTTTCCAATTTCTTATGTACATTGAGGCTCGAGGATCTAATTGATTAGATTGGTGAGTTAGAAGACTACTTTGAGCTCGAAGACATTGGAGATGCGCTTAGAGTGAGATTGACATAAACTAAGTTGAAAGGACATGATACTTTATGGTGGAAAGAGTTGTAGAGGGATAAAGAAGAAGAAGGTGAGATGAGGATCAATCAGTGGAGGTTGATGGTGACAAAGCTAAAAGCTAAGTTCATTCCTGCTGACTATGAACTTGAGTTATTTAAGAAGTTGCAGAATCTTAAACATAAGGAGATGACTGTGGAAGATTATACCGAGGAATTCTACAAGCTGACTATTTGGTTTGGACAGAGAGAAATTTCTAAGGAAAAGGCGGCGAGGTATGTTAATGGTCCGAGATTCAATATCTAAGATGAGATTGGTATGTTGAAGATTGACTCGGTAGAGGATGCTTATCAATATGCATTTAGGTAGAAGATAAGTTGAAGAGAAGACATTATGGTAATTCCCGAGGGAAGGAGAAGCATGAGCAGTCAATGAAAGATAAAATGAGAGTTGAGGATGAACCGAAACCTGTTGAACAGAAGAGAAGAATAGGTAGAGGTGTATTCAGAGGTACTTGCTATAACTATGGAGAAGAAGGACATCGGTCATATGAATGTCCCCATGCAGATAAGAAGGTCAGTAGTCACTGAAATATTGTGGTGAATGAGGTTGTTGAGAATGAACTTGAGGTGGAAGGTGTGAATATTTTGCTTAGAAGAACAATGCTTCCCTCAAAGCAAGTTGATTTTTGTAAGAGGCAAAATCTTTTTAGGACTGTGTGTAAGTCTGGTGGTAAATGTTGTAAGGTTATTGTTGATGAAGGAAGTACTGATAACCTAGTTGTTGAGGAGATGGCTCATAAAATTGGTTTGAGAAGGTTGCAACATCAATGTCCTTATAGGATAAGTTGGTTACAATCTCGTCATGCAGTAGAGGTGAAAGAACAGTGCATGGTGAGTTTTTACATTGGTTCTTATAGGGACAAAGTGTTGTGTAATATTGTAGACATGAGTGCTTGTCATGTGTTGCTCGGTAGACCTTGGTAGTATGATTGTAAGGTTGTGCATGACTGTGTGAAGAATGTGTTTACTATTGAGAAGGATGACAATAAGTTTTCCCTGATTCCTTTGAAGGATACATATCTCGATAGGAGGAATCTGAGCGTCGGTGGTAGGGTTGAGCTGAAGGAAATTCAGAGGGTTAGAGATAAGAGTGGAAAACAAACTTGTAGTAACCCGAGGAAAGAGGCGAGGAGGCAAGGCAATCAGTTGTCTGTTGTAGGAAAGAGTTTGCAGAAGTGGAATAAAGGCAGGAGTGTATCGGTTGAGGACTCAGAAGACATATATGTCAAGAACCAGTTTGGGATCTATGTGTTGAATTCCAACAGATTTTCATCGAGCTGTTAGAAAATATTTTCGCACCTGGAGAGTCTGATGTAGGAGCATCCAGGGGTAGTTAGCAATCCTGTATCACCAAAAATATGTTTTGGTTGATTTTGGTTTTGGTAGGAAATTCGGTTGAAGACCTGAGTTGCTTGGTCACTTTGGTGGTAGTTCTCGGTTGGAAGATGTGTTGCTTCACTGATGGACTCTGTGAATGGACTCAGTGGTACTCGATGTTGTTATGTGTTCGGTGATATTTTACTCAGACTACATTGCTCGGTGGTGCTTTGTTTGGTAGCTTATCACTCAGTGGTGTCCGTTCAGAGGAGTTGGCTCAGTTAATTCACCGATGGGTCACTGGTGTGGTTCGGTGCTAGTTTACCGAATGGTCTGTGTTTCAGTGTTCTTGCTCATTGACTGGTTTCTATAGATTGACGAACATTGGAGATTGCATCTGTGATTTGAGGGGGTCGTTGAGGTCGTGCAGAGTTTCGAGGCATGTAGATTGGAGGCATTGGATCTTGTGTGGACCTAAATCTAGGCGGTGTTTCCTTCTATGTATTTTGTGGTTATTTGCAACTGACTGGTGTATTTAATATTTGTTCATCATGGATTGTAATGGCCGACTGCCATTTAATATTTATTTACAAGTCGACTGTGGCTATGTTGTATAAAAGGTGTATGTGGGTATCATTTAGAGGGGTGGTTAGTGAACAGTAGTAAGGGCTTAGATAGAAACTTGTAAGATTGCTTGGTAGCTTGCGAGCACAAGTTCAGATCTGGTTTCTTCCACTTAGCTATAGGGTAGACTAATGAAGTTGGATTCTCCAAGATCTTGTTGAATCTGTTAATGTATTGGCTGTAACCAGGAAGGCCTTACAACCGACATGTTGCGTGTAATGATCAGTTTGTGATAATGAAATTATCTATTGTTGTTCATATCTTGTGTTGTTGTGTTGTTTTCGCTGTGAGTATTGTTGGCTGCAAGTTTGGATAGTCCTTTATTGGATCCTCCGAGCTTGACTGCATCATGCTCAAATTCTGGCTTAAAAAATCTTACACCATAAATTATCGATTGGAGATAGATTGAAACATTTAAAGATTTAATCAAATAAGTGTCATTTTTGTCTACAAATAAAAAACATAAAACATACGTTTTGCGGTTGTTTTTGGGCTAAAATAAGATGGAGGGCATTATTTGACCAAGTTCCTGTTGTTTTTGATCATGTTTTAGGCTGGACAAGAGTTGTTTTGGGTGTTGGTTTGCATAAGAATACAACTGTTGATTCTATGAGACAAACCATTTTGTTGCATATTTGAAAAAGTAGATGTTTAGCTATGTTTTCTAACAACATTATGCATCAAGAAGTTGAAATGCTATGATTTTACTTTGACATTATGTTACAATTGGTTTTTTATTTTTTTTAATTTTTAATTTTATTTATTTTTAGCTGAAGAGAAATGATACCGACAATAACGAATTGGATGAAATTAAATACCAACTTCTACATTTGCATAAAGGGAAGGCCAAATGTTCTGAACAACTTCAAAAATTCTTGAAATTTCAATTGTAACTGTTGCTTTTAGTTTTGATGTATAAGTCCAATAAACTTGTTAGAAAGGCGACTATAGTATTTACGTAAATTTCTAATTGTATCTTCTTTATGCTTCTTTTAATAGTCCTCTTTCTTGAACTGCTATTCTTTTATATACTTAGCTTTATTCAATATAAAAAAAAACCAAACCAAATAAAACCACATGCTATTTAACTACCAAATGAATATTTTACATATAATTGGCCTAGCTTTGCTCTAGTTTTTTTTTTTTTTTTTAAAATATTGAATAAAGCTGAAATACATAAAAGAATAATAGTTCAAGAAAGAGGACTATAAAAAGAAGAATAACGAAGAGACAAGTATAAATTTACATAAGTCCTACAATCACCTTTTTAACAAGTCTATTAGACATATACATCAAAACTAAAAGCAATAGTTACATTTGAAATTTGATTTTTTTTTTGTTGTTCAAAACATTTGGCCTTCCCATTTTACAAATGTACAAGCTTGTATTTGGTTTCATCCAATCTTTTGTTATTGATATCATTCATCTTAGCTGAAAATATAAAAAAGGCCAATTATAATATAATGAAAATATAAAAAAGGCCAATTATAATATAATGTCAGAATAAAATCGTAGCATTTCTTCCTTTATGATACATAATGTTGTTAGAAAACATAGCTAAACATAGCTTTTTGAACTCCTATTCTTTTATATTCAATATGAAAAAAAACAACAAAAAAAACCAAAAAAAAACCACATGCTATTTAACTGCCAAATGGATATTTTACCCAAATGAATATTTTATGTAAGTTCTGATTTTCCTCGACACCATTATACCTAATTGGCCTAGCTTTGCTCTAGCTTTTATGGAATCCCTCATTTAAATTTCGTTTAAGCTTTAATTATCACGATTTTTCCGTCGTAAAAAAAAACATCACGAATTTTGCCCGTAACCTCTGCCCAATTAAAGCACTCAAAAGAGTTTTAGTCTACGTCGATGATGTACCATCTTGTTTTTATTGCGGTGCTCGCAGTTTTTCGATGTTGACGGGTTTTTGGGAAGCAGTCGTAAAATTTTGCTTGGAGAATTTTGGAGAATTGGTTTTCCACTTCTTCACTCAACCCTGATTTTTCTGCGCAACAATGAGCAGTACTTCAACTTCCAGAAAGGTAAGCCAAACTGCCTTTATATATTAGTTTAATTATTTGTTTTCAGGTTTAAACGCTTGGCGGTTGGCATTTGGGTAAATGTAATCCACGTCACATATTGTTTTGGGGTCCAGGGTCTGTCCAGGATAGCCCTAAACAGGCTACAAAAGGAGCTTATTGAATGGCAGTCTAACCCTCCCACTGGATTTAAGCACAAAGCAACCGACAATTTGCAGAGGTTTGTATTTTTAATTTGTAATTTGTAATTTTTGTATTGGTTATGATGGTGAAATTGGTAATTCTTAAGTTTTGAAAGATTTGGCGTAGTGGGCTGCTATTTGGTTTAAGATAAGAGAAGATAGTACACACGAACTTTAATTTTTTTTCTTCGACCTTGTTTTTGGTAGGTGGATTATTGAGGTGACAGGCGCACCAGGGACCCTCTACGAAAATGAAGTCTTTCAGCTTCAGGTGGATTTTCCTGAGCATTACCCAATGGAAGCTCCACAGGTTAGTTGAGTTTTGTTTTGTAACTTTCTTACTGAATGGTCAGAGGAGTAAGTTTTTAGGAATTAGGGCTTATTTTGGGTGCAGGTTATTTTTCTCCAGACAACTCCTATGCATGCCCACATTTACAGCAACGGTCACATTTGTCTAGGTATGTTAATACGTGGTTTTCATAATGTTATTTGACATTTGTAAGATCAAAGTACTTGCAACTGGGTATTTATATGCCAATCATCTGCAATTGCTTGTGAAGAGGAGTATAATATTAAAAGTACTTTTTGTCACATGTTGAACTTCGTAAAATGTTCATTAGTGTTGAAGTTGGTTTATTGTTGCCTTCACCGTGGGATATACCATAGAAGATGTTACTGTGGTGTTGTCTACCTAAGGTGCTGTTGTTAATACTTCTTCATGTAGTCAGTTTGGGATGTAGAAATGGGAATGTCATTTTAAAATAGGGTTTGGGAGATAATCCAGTAAGGGTGTGGTCTCGATAAGTTCAAATATATTCTTAAGAAGATGTGGGCAATGCCCCTGAGATCATGTGTTCCTAGATCACTATTTTCGTTGTAATATCATACCAACATTTGCAAGAATTGGGGTATTCGATCCTAAAAGAGACTGAAATAGTGTAAAATAATGAGTTAAATGGTAAGAATTAGGAGCAAGGGTACATCATTTGCGACAATATGTTTGAGATAATTTATTATTTCATTTTTGTGTCTAATTTAAACAATAATATATTATGATGTTTTATCAAGATTCAACTGTTTAATTTTTGAGTTAAACTTTTTGGCCCATATCTCATGATAATGTTTTATATGAACCCATATCTCATAAGCATTAATGTTCCATTAAGCTCTCAATGTATCTTGGTGATGCGAAGCATCAAGACTTCCTGGGAGGTCACCTGTCCTAGTACTATTTTGAGTTAAGTATGCTTAACCATGGCGTTTGCCCCAAAACCAAGCACTTAGCTTGCTACCTCATTTGCAAAACCTTCATCAAGTGTTGTGCCTTATGACACATTATAGAGTTTGTTTAGCTCATCAATTGACAAATAGGAGGTATTTTTGCAGCATGTCAAATTATGATGTTTGATAATATATTTCTTAGCCATTTTATTTCTTTTACTTGGATTGTCGATTTGTTTTCTATATTTCTTTACAATTGAGATGTATCTCGATAAGGAACAATTTATTATAGGGATATTGTTTATGACCCATTAACCAAGTAAAAAGGCAAGGTCCCCTTTTACTATTCAATGAATTTACTATGCTTATATTTTCTATCTTATTGAAGGCATAATGCGCTGTTTGGCTTAGCAACATGTCTAA
This sequence comes from Thuja plicata, assembly GCA_018584345.1. Taxonomy (NCBI): domain Eukaryota; kingdom Viridiplantae; phylum Streptophyta; class Pinopsida; order Cupressales; family Cupressaceae; genus Thuja; species Thuja plicata. The sequence continues at coordinate 3,578,633 of MU225293.1, read as the reverse complement.
GGCATTGGCTATTCAATCAAAATTTACTTGCAAATCTCACCCTCCCTTGTTTGAGAGGGTTTGCACTACCACAGCTGTGTTAAAATTGGGAGCATGCCTAGGAGGGATGTGATTTCCATTTAGGTCATCATCACTTCATGTAATGTCCCCTTTAAAGGGGTCTGCCAATTGCTCTGTGAAATTCAAATGACTGCCTTTTCTGAATGCAATTTATATCTCAAAACTCTGATCTTGATTGATTGCTTATTCCTATTCCATTCACTTTGTTGATATATCTTCATTTTTGCTTTATACATCTGTATGTGTGTACATGTTATGTCTTTTTTTAATTCTCCCTATGATGATCTCCCCCTTGATTTATCTTTCTTATATACCTTGTCATTTTAGGAGACACAATCTTTCATATGCTGGTTGACCATTCTTAACAGCCTATCTTAATTTAGTTCCAGTTTTGTGGAATATTAATTATCTTCCTTTGGGTGCTTCCTTAAACTTGCTCTAAACCTTTCCAAAGCTGGCGGCTTGAACAATTTTCAAAGAATGACTCAATTTTCTCTTCCCAGCCCGCCCTCCACAATATTGTCTTGTGATTTCCTTTGAAAATTGGACAGCAGACTAGAATTATTGAAAGGTCCCACCCAAATCTTCCTTGATGAAATGTGCGGCTACCTTAGACATAAGATATGGAAAGACTTCAGGGACAGTGGTGACCGATATCAATACATAAGCTCACAAAGAATTATGACAAACTCATAACTTTGATCAAATACTTTTAGAGACCAAATTTCCTTTAAATATTCAAATAACTCCAATGGTTGGCAGCAGACGAGATATTTCCTTCTATGGTAGACTTGGATCTAAGACTCCCCAATTCTTAGGACTCCACATAAGATCTTTTATTATTCATACATATGTGACATAAAGAAAATAATTTTAGCACTTCCTTCAGCTTAGGATAATAAATATATGCATGTAAAAACTGTTCTTGCATATGATGAAGTAGTCCATCTATAATCATAAACTCACCTATGGGTTACAAGTATTTCCTCATATTGTTTGCAATGGAATGCCTTAGTTTCTAGGTCCAGCATTACAGTCTGCCCTTCCCAAGATTGCTTGTCCTCAAGCAATTCTAAGGTAGAATGATTATGGAGAGAGTGTTAAAAAATGGCCCTCAATAGGAAAGGACTCATGCAAGAATTTCTTGTAATATTCCTTGCAAAATGCAATACATAAAAGTACATTCTTTCTGAAGTGTCTAGGATCACAAATTCATCTTGGACTATTTGTCGCTAGCTTTGGTTGATGTGGTTCCTTAACAACTATGACATTCTTGTCTTCAAATGACTTTGCTTGGCTATCCATATTGCCTTGCAAACTCCTTGGATCATGTCTGACTTTGCTAATAGCTTGGTATTTGCAACTTATTTCTTGTGAATTGAATTTTATGAAGATCTATTTTACAACTCAACTTCCAATGCGCTACTCAAATATTATCACAAGTTGCAAATCTTGAACCGGGATATGTTTTACCGTTCAATTCAAAAGTGAGTTACCCCAATAGTTTGAAATTTGAGGCCCTGTAGTTTAAAATAAGTTTCTCTCATCCTTAGAGATAAGAAAAATGGCATCCTGCAATAACATATCTTGAAACCAAGGGAGGTATTAATTCAAAATTCAATTTGCCCCTTGTTATCAACAACACTTGCAAGGAAGCACTTTGGTTGGCCCAACCCTTGCACAGTTTTATGAGCTTTCCATATATTAAGATAAGAATTAGAAGCATGACACACATCTATGACCTTAGATGTGATGTTCCTCTTGACAATGTTGCTTTAGTGGCAATTTGCCTATGTGTACGACTTTTAACTGTAGACATAACTTGATAAGTGGCTAAAACTTGCCTGCCTTTTACTTGATGTAAAATTGTCTATAACTCGAGATAAGTTTAGACATTTATGGTGTCTTCAATGTAAAAGTTCATGTAATACAAAATATTTAGGGCAGATGTTTTATACTTGAGACATTGTATAAATATTGTACTTGAGATGGATGTCATTTGATACTCCATAGGTCTTGACAAAATATGCGCCATATTTTAATTTGAATCAAGAATATGGCTTTTGAAACACACTCGGTATAAACTTGCTATAAATACATCAGACATGTTACAAAGTGTTGAAGTATATAGCTTCAGGAGACATTTCGAGTTTACCTTTTATTGCTGGTTCCTTTTGTTCAGATGCCGAGTATGGTATCCGCTGTGTCTCTCATTCGAAAGGATTGATTTGCTGTTATAATATGAAGAGGTTCATTCAGATATTTTTAATGTCTCTCGTTTTGGAATTCAAGAGATCCCGCCTGGAGATTTGAAGAGACACACGATTGAGAATGGGAAAAGTCTCCCGTGTTGTCATCCGAAGAGCCCTCCTTTTGCATTCTTTGTGTCACCCGTTTCAAGATGAATATTTCATTTGATGAGACATTCCGAGCCTCTCTCGCGTGATATGTATGACGTTGGCTTTTGTATCAACTCTATATGTTATTGTTTCAGAGTTATTCACGGTTTCTCCTTCTTGGTTATGGTTGGCTAATGAGTTTCGAGTGCAGGTTCATCTTCTATCGTGGCTGTAGCATTGTGTGGAGCAATAGTTGGTGTTTGATATAGATGGTCATCATGATTCTATAGTGTGTATGAAGTTGGATATTTCTGAAGATTACTGTTGAGTCATAGTGTGTGTTTTGAGCATTCTTGTTATCATTCGTTGTTTGTTTATATAGTCTGTTGTGAGTATTTTCCGTAGGTGACATTTATATGTATTTCATCGTGAGCTTTGTATGGTGTTTTTCAATTCTGTTTGAAGACATTGAGTATTATCAGAAGGAAGGATACTTGAGTCAATATCATTGCAAAGAGGGATTCAGTATGGCTCTCATTAAAGGTTTGAAGTCTTAGCATTTGGGAGAAGTGTATTCGTTTTGAGCACCCAATAAAGGATCTATCTTTTGTGGGGCTGGGTTTTTCACCCTCGTGAAGGAGAGTTTTCCCAGGATAATGTATTCAAAACCAGAACTCTTAAGCTTTGAAATATTCTTTGCTTGTCTCCTAGTTTGTTTATTTTAGCTTCCTACAATGTTAAATGGACTCAAAGTTGACAATAGGCTGGATGGTGCATCCAACTTTACTTCATGGAAATTCAGGGTTCTCATTGCTCTTGAAGAGAATGATCTTCTTAACTACGTGAAGTCAGATGTACCTGAACCTTTTGATGACATTGAGAAAGCACAATGGAGGAAGAACAAAATCATGGCAAGAAAGATTCTGATTGACTCTGTTAAGGATCATCTGGTACTTGTTATATCCAAGTTGAATTCAGCTAAGGAGATGTTTGAGTGTCTTCAAAGTTTGTATGAATTCAACAACACTAGCAGAGCTCTTGCCTTGAGACGTCAACTTCTACACTTTAAAACGGCTAGAGTAGAATGTGTTGTTTCTTTCTTTATGAAGATTACAAAATTAGAATATCAACTCAATGCTATTGGAGATTCCATTGAGGACAAAGATCTGGTTATGCTAGCCATGAATGACCTTCCTCACTCTTGGGAATCCTTCATTCAAGGAATTAGTGGAAGAGATGAACTACCCAAGTTCGATCGGTTGAGAGCTTATTGCATTCAAGAGGAATGCAGATTGGAGGCTAGAGGAGATGGGCGTAAATATCATGATGAAGAAGATCATGTCCTTGCTGCCCATACTTGTAAAGGGAAAGGAAGAAAAGGAAATTTCAAGAGGTTTAGAGATAGGAATTCTAATTCAGCTCCTGAGCCTAAGAAAAAGAAGGATTTCTCTAGGATTCAATGCATCAGATGTGACAAGTATGGTCACTTTGCTAGAGATTGTTCAACAAGACCCAAGCATCAAGTTGCTTCTACAAATGTTGAAAATGCTTCTCCTCATAGAGAGTCAAGTGAAAATTTAGAGGGTTTCTTATTTATTTTTGCTCTTTCAAGTAATGTCCCTACTAATAGTGATACCTGGGTAATTGACAGTGGAACTTCTCGCCATATTACAGGTTATCGTGAGCATCTTTCTAATTTGATAGAAAAGGATACTCATTTACATGTTATTATTGGTGATGATGCTTGCTATTCTGTGAAGGGTGTTGGAACTACATCTTTTCATTTAGATTCAAGAATTTCTCTTCATTTAAGTGACGTGCTGTTAGTTCTTGGAATCAAGAGAAATCTGATTTCTATTTCAGCGTTGGAAGATAAAGGATACCAAGTGGCATTTGCTGAAGACAAAGTTAATTGCATGGAAGAAAAACTCCAACATTAAGACAACTCGTGAAATTGGTGTTCGTCATGAGAGTCTATATAGACTTTCAGCTCATCCTATTCATGCCTCAGCACATGATTCCTTGAGTGCTAGTGAGCTGTGGCATACAAGATTTGCTCATCTAAATTTCAGAACCCTTTCCTCCATGGAGAAGATGGTCATTGGCCTTCCAAAGCTAAATCAAGCTCACGAGGGTGTCTGCAAAGGTTGTGTTCTAAGTAAGAACACTTAAAGTCCTTTTCATAATAGTGAAAGTAGATCAAAGGAAATCCTAGAGCTGATTCATTCTGACTTGTGTGGTCCTATGTTTGTTGCTTCATTAATTGGTTTTCGGTATTATGTTACTTTTATTGATGACTTCTCTCGTAAGTCATGGATTTATTTTCTGAAAACTAAAGAGTTTGATGAAGTGCTGTCTAGATTTAAATAATTCAAAGCTCTTGTAGAGAATTTGTCCAATAAGAGGATCAAAATTTTAAGGTTTGACAATGGGGGTGAATGTACTTCTGGTATATTTTAACATTTCTGTATTGAAGTTGGGATAAGAGCGAGTTTTATGTCCTTTATAATCCACAACAAAACGGTGTTGCAAAAAGAAAGAATAGGTCTATTGTTGAGGCAGTGAAAGCCATGATCCATGATCAAGGCCTTCAAACATTTCTATGGCTAGAAGCTTGCAGGACAATAGTTTATGTTCAGAATCGTAGTCCACATCAAATTCTAGACAATATGACTCTTGAAGAAGCATTCTCAGGTACTAAACTAGATATTAGTCATCTCAGAATTTTTGGGTGTCCAGTTTACATTCATGTTCCGAAAGATAAAAGGTCTAAGTTAGAACCTTCAGGCAAGAAGGGTATTTTTGTTGGATACAATGAATCATCAAAGGCTTATAGGATCTACATTCCGGGTCAAAAGCAGATTGAAATCAACAGAGATGTTTCTTTTGAAGAAGATGTAGCTTGCAAAAGATCTAAAGAGACTAATATGGAAATTGATAGAGAAGATCTTGAGCCTTCCCAAGATATGGATATTGCTGTCCCCGATTCCCCTTTTGAGATTCAGAGGGAGACTCCTGAGTCAGAAGAGCCTATTGATCCTGTTGATCCGATAGATTCCATTGCTGGTCCAAGTAATGTTTCATTTGACAAGAAGAGACCTTTGTGGGCTAGGCAAACTATGCAAGAGGCTGAAAAATATGCAGCCCCACGTGGCACCTTCAGAGAAAGTAAGAGACCTCATAAGTTTGCAGGATATGTTGCTTTGATGAGTCATATGGAGCATCAATCCATTATCAAGAATGATGTTTGGGACATTGTTCCTAGGCCCATAGGTAAATCTGTTGTTTCTTCTAAGTTGCTGTTCAAAATTAAACATGCAGCTAATGGAAGTGTTGCAAAAAATAAAGCTAGATTTGTAGCTAGAGGGTTTTCTCAAAAAGAAGGTATAGATTATGAGGAGACTTTTGCTCCTGTAGCATGATACACTTCTATCAGAACTATCATTGCTGTTGCAACAGTTAAAGGATGGAATCTACATCAAATGGATGTGAAGATGACATTCTTGAATGGTGTAATTGAAGAAGTATTCATTGAGCAGCCAAAGGGTTTTGTTATTCATGAGAAGGAATCACATGTGTGCAAATTGAAAAAGGCTTTGTATGGTCGTAAGCAAGCTCCACGTGCATGGTATGAAGGAATTGATCATTATTTATTGAGCCTGGGCTTTCTAAAAAATGATGCAGATCCAAATCTCTCTTATAGGGTAATTGATGATAAAGCCTTAATCTTAGTTCTTTATGTTGATGATTGGTTTCTCACTGGAGAGGATGATCTTATTGCTAAATGTAAGGAGTTAGCTTCTAAATTTGAGATGAAAGATCTCGGTCTTATGCATTACTTCCTTGGATTAGAAGTATGGCAAAGACCAAACGAGATTATCCCGAGTCAAGAGAAATATGCTATTGACATTTTGAAAAGATTTGGTATGTTAGATTGCAAGTCTATGTCAACTCCTATGGAAGCAAATCTGAAAAAGTTACATGAGGTTGCAGCCAATTTAGATCTTTAGTTGATCCCACTATGTATAGGCAATTGATTGGATCATTGATGTATTTGGTCAATACTAGGCTTGATATATGTTATGCTGTTAACACTCTCAATCAGTTCATATGCGAGCCTAGACAAATTCATCTTGTTTCAGCTAAACATATATTGAGATATGTGCGTGGTACAGTGGGATATGGACTGAAATATACTTCTTGTGAAGATCTAAAATTGCATGGTTTTTTTGATTCAGATTGGGCAAGATGTGTGCCTGACAGGAAGAGCACTTTCGGTTGTTGTTTTAGCCCAGGTTCAGCTATGATTTCCTGGTGCAACAGGAAACAGTCATGTGTGGCTCAGAGTATAACAAAAGCTGAATATGTTGCAGCTTGTGTGGTAGCAAGAGAAGCAGTGTGGCTTCAAAAGCTTTTTGCAGGGCTGTTTGGGCAACCTTTGGAACCTAATGTGAGTCTTTGTGACAACCAAAGCTGTGTGAAGCTTTCGGTTAATCATGTTTATCATGATAGAACCAAGTATGTGGAAATCAAGTATCATTATTTAAGAGATATGGTTCAAAGGAAAGCAGTTGAGCTCAAGTACATTTGCACGGATGATCAGACAACGAACATTCTCACCAAGCCACTTCCTAGAGTGAAGTTTTCTTATTTTCGAGATAAGCTTGGTATTGTGGAGAATGATGCTCTTGCTGAGAGAGAGTTTTAGCTTCAGTGATTCTTATTTCATGTTGTTAATGCATTCTTCTCCGTGAGAGAAGTTTGAGGTGCAAGCCCTTGTTAATGCATTCTTCTCTATGAGAGAGAATTTTGAGGTGAAAACCCTTGTGCCACCCTCTGGGAGTAGCCATGGTGGATGTTATGTGAGAGACTCCATAGCTTAGCTCGTGTTATTCATCCTCTGGGAGTAGCCATGGTGAACGTCATGTTGAGATGACGATATCACGTTGAGAGTTTCTGTGATTATCTTTTGTTGTTTAATCACAAATGGGTGTAGCCATTGTGAGTGTCATGTTGAGAAACTCCATGACATGAGTATTTGGAAAAAAATATCTCCTTTGCTAAGAGTGAGTGTTGAAGTATATAGCTTAAGGAGACATTTCGAGTTTACCTTCTATTGCTGGTTCCTTTTGTTCAGATGCCGAGTATGGTATCTCTTGTGTCTCTCATTTGAAAGAATTGATTTGATGTTATAATATGAAGAGGTTCATTCAGATATTTTAATGTCTCTCGTCTTGGAATTCAAGAGACCCCGCGTGGAGATTTGAAGAGACACGGTTGAGAATGAGAAAAGTCTCCCGTGTTGTCATCCGAAGAACCCTCCTTTTGCATTCGTTGTGTCATCCTTTTCAAGCTGAATTTTGCATTCGATGAGACATACGTTTTCAAGAGGAATTTCATCCGCTTTCTATTCTAAGCCTCTCTCGCGTGATATGTATGACGTTGGCTTTTGTATCAACTCTATATGTTATTGTTTCAGAGTTATTCACGGTTTCTCCTTCTTGGTTATGGCTGGCTGATGAGTTTCGAGTGCAGGTTCATCTTCTATCGTGGTTGTAGCATTGTGTGGAGCAATAATTGGTTTTTGATATAAATGGTCATCATGATTTTGTAGTGTGTATGCAGTTGGATATTTCTGAAGATTGCTGTTGAGTCACAGTGTGTGTTTTGAGCATTCTTGTTATCATTCGTTGTTTGTTTATAGTCTGTTGTGAGTATTTTCTGTAGATGACATTTATATGTATTTCATCGTGAGCTTTGTATGGTGTTTATCAATTCTGTTTGAAGACATTGGGTATCATCAGAAGGAAGGATATTTGAGTCAATATCATTGTAAAGAGGGATTTAGTATAGCTCTCATTAAAGGTTTGAAGTCTTAGCATTTGGGAGAATTGTATTTGTTTTGAGCACTCAATAAAGGATCTATCTTTTGTGGGGCTGGGTTTTTCACCCTCGTGAAGAAGGGTTTTCCTAGGATAATTTACTGTGTCATTTTTATCGTGTTTCTGTGTTTTGCATTCTTGCATTCTGGTTCAAAATTTAACACAAAGCATATTCAAGACATAAGGCATATATTAGGAAGGCACACATGGAGTAATTATGCTGAAAACATAATAGATACATATAAATATACATGAAGCATAGACATAAATACAGGTAAGGCATGGAGTATACGCCTATAGCATGAAGCATAAATACATATGAGGCATGAAGGAATACACATAAATACAGGTAAGGCATGAAACGTACTCATAAATACATGTAAGACATGAAGCATAAATACATGTAAGGCATGAAGCAATACACATAAATGCACAAAAGGCACTTAAATACACTTAAAGCATGAAACATACACATAAATACATTTAAGGCATGAAGCAATATACATAATCACATGTAAGGCATGAAACATACACATAAATACATGTAAGACATGAAGCATAAATCCATTTCAAGCATGAAGCACACATAAGGTGTGGAGCATACGTAAGACATGAAACATACACATACTCTAATCTGTATCTTCCTTTCCACTAATCCACCATAGTAGGGATTGAAGAGGAATGCATGATAGGGCACTTGGAACATTTGCCAAACTAAGCTCAAGTGCGTGATATAACACCCCTTAGCGCACAAGTGGCAGAAATTTTGTATCCATCCAACATTGGGGTGTCCTACTTAGAGGGGGGACCGTATTTGCTCTCCTAATCGTGCTTCCTTACTAACCCACACATGATTGTTACCATTCCTTAGTTTCATTTCCAACAACCAACCATTGTAGGGATTGGAGAGGAACATTGCTAATGTGAGTTGTGTTCTACTGCAACATATAGAACTGAATACTTAGTATTTCGAGACGAAACACCAATTAGCCAACTCTCTCTTGAATAAGGATGCTCATATGCTAAACAATGTATATGGATTGTGTGATCAGATGAGACAACCTCAAGGCTCCTTATTGCGGACTTTCACTTGATTTTATGATGTGATATGTTGGTTATCACAAAGGGACTTACATTGTTCAATCAATAGATATCAGCTACTTTAACAATTTCAATCATTTCCAACCAAATAAACTGTAAAGGATAAGGGTTTAGAGAATCTAATCTAATCCTAGAATGCAAGAAACAGTGGATGTCTGTGTGACTCTACTAGACTTAGTTTAGCCATCAACATCAACCAAGCTAGTGCAATCTCCTAAGGTAAATGAAGATGTTCAAACTACCACCATCCATCGATGCATATCAATGTGCAAGCAATAATCGGAGTTAAGTTCATATAAACGCCATTGGACCATGCAAGGCAAACTTACAATCAACAAGTAGCTAGTGTTTTGGTCTAAGCGAGTTTACCAAAGATACATCCAAAAATTACTTCCATCCAACTAAACACTACTTCTAATCTACATGAGGAAATGAAGAAACCATACAACACTTCAAAGCATCACAAGTGATCCACCATGAAGACCAACAATGAATCAACAATTACTTTGATATCATGATGGCAACAATTTCAACAAGTCTCCTCCTACTCTACTCTGTAACTAATGAGTTACAAATGAGAAGGCCTTGGCCTTTTATAGTTGCTCAATTACAATGTAGGGCCAAGATCAATTTGAGATCAAGGGCCAAGATTAATCCATTACAAACCCTAATTAGGGTTGCACACTATCATCCAATTACATGAAGGCAGCACCTAGTGGGCCAATAAGAAAATTACAATGCTTTTGAGAGCCAATGAGAAAATATGTACACTTGGCATAATATGGTTGAATGCACTTGAACACGTGTAACTAGGATTTTCTGATTGGTTGAAGACAAGTGGGCGCCACCTCAACATCCTTATCTCATAGACTTGATCAATTCTTTGGTGATGAGAAAATATCTCCTGATACTCAACATTAGCAAGCCTTCAATTGTGATGACATATTCCCAAATTGCTTCATCTTCTCAAATCTTCTCCATCTTTGTTTTTGGATATTTTCTCATTGCCACAATTTGAACTTGATTGTACTTGCAAACTTGATGTCTCTTTCAATGCCTTGACCTTGATCTTCTTGAAGTGATGTAGTCTTCATGTAGCTGGCCTTGACCTCCTTGTTTGAAGTCCTCGAGCTTGATCTTGAAGCCATTCGTTTTCACCTTGTTTGGAGTCTTGAACTTGGCTTTGCCATCATCTCCTTGCCCTCCAAGCTTCTCCTTTTTTATCTTGCAAAAACAAAGAGAAATTGCATTAAGCTTACAAAATTGATAAGAATGAATGACATAAAGGAAATCTTAAAGCTTGTATGAAATGAAATTGCATCTATATTTGCTTTAAATCCACCTTCTCTTCAACATTAAAACAAGGAGGCAAAATGCATTTTTGATCATGGTTTTTCTTTGGTTCATGTAATGTCCCCTTTTTCTGGGACATTATAATTCTGTGTTGCCGGCTCACTTCGCCTAGGTTTCAGGGGCGAAAAGGTTCTTTACGGGGTTCAGTTCGAGATTTGGCCTAGACAATTCTAGTTTCA
>MU225293.1:3524921-3563804 GCA_018584345.1 Thuja plicata | reverse complement strand
TAATGAATAGACATGTCCCATGAAGGGACATGTCTCTCCTAGCCTCATTCCTAATATAAATGAAAGAGAGATTGTTGCATTTGGAAAACACATACAAAATAGAGTGATATTACATTTGCAGCTATCCAAAAAAAATTAACACAAATCCCCTCCTATCGCCTTTTCGCTTTTTCAAACTTCTTCCAAGGTTTTGTTTTAGCTTTGATTCTCTTGTAATATGCATTTTAGAAACCTTTCTCATCTAATTTTGGCTCATCCTTTGCTCAAAACTTCATCGCCATTTGCTTTAGACTGCATTTTCACCCCTTTGGTCGATTTGGAGTTTGGGAGGCATCCCAAATATCATTAATTCCCTGGTGGAGATCATAAACAAGTCTGGATTTTGCCTCTATTAGTAGGAATCTCAAGAGGTGCTTGGATTTCGACCCCCTCTTAGGATTATGCTTTAACTTTTTCACATTAGCAAACTCCATGATTTGATTTAATCTCCTGATTCTTGGTTAATTTCGATCTGATTTGTGGTGTTTTGAAGTTGAAGAAACTCTTTTGTTTTGGCCTTAGATTCATTGCCTTAGATTCATTCTCAATTCATGGGACCGATCTATACCCCCCCTTTTCTCATGAAACTTGGTTTAGTAGAGGGGCATAAATTTGATGTTTGTTGGGATTAAGAATCCCAAGTGCGAGGCGGATTCCACCCTTCCCTTGAGACTGTGTTTTGCCACTCCAAATCTCCATTTTATGAGTTCGATTGGACCTCCAATTCCATTGTTCTTTACTTGATTTGCATCTAATCTTTTGTGGACTGAAAACCATTGTTCTTGCCTTGAAACCTCAACTCACCCCATGGCGAAGTTATCAGTTTTGGTTGCTTAATTAGAGGGCGGAAATCTCAAGCAAGTTGGGATTAGGAATCCTAAGAGGAGGGCAGATTTCACCTCTCCCTTGAGATTGCTCCAATTTCACAAATTCTCCTCCAAAAATTGTTATTTTGCATTCTTCCTTCGCTTTTCTCGTCATTTTGCACTTGAAACTCGCCTAAACTGGGGCCAGAATTTTTCGGGGTTTGTTGGGATTATTAATCTTGAGACATGGTCGGATTTCAACCTAGTGTTAGGATTTTTTGTTTGCAAGTTAACTCCCAAATTCTTCAAGTCAATTTCTTTAGCTCGGAGGGCGAAGTGATTTATGTAAAATATAACATTTAAGTATAAGTTATATTTTATATAAATACTGTCAGAATGTTTGAGATAGGTTTCAGCTTCATAGGAGTTATAATAAAGATTTTAGATTTTGGGAGTTTCTAAAAAATTCTAGACTTGGGCAAATTTCAGGATTCAACACGCCTCCATCACTGCTTAGCCAAATTTCAGAATTCAGCACGCCTCCATCAGTGCTACCTCCCACAACCTCTTTTGACTTTCTAAGATGAAATAGAAACCGGAACAAGGATCTTCAAATGGTTCTAACTCATTTCATCTCAATTCCCCTGATTTCAACTCCATATCCTTGACTAGCTTAGCCCTTATCCTTGACAAACTTGACTACCCAGTAGGCCAAAGTTTTCCAAACTCATCTCTTCGACTTGGAAACTTGAAAATTGCCACCAACTAAGGCCACCTTAGACCACTACTCCTACTGCTAAAGCAAAAAGAGGGGTCCGCATTTGCAATGGGGCGATGGTGTGAAAACCTCACAACAAACACACTATAGGATGGCCGGTACATTCGCTGTAACTAAGCCCAAGAGCATGATATAACACCCCTTGGCCCACAAGTGGCAGGAACTCTTGTCCATCCAACATTGGGGTGGTCTACTTAGAAGAAGAATCCGTCTTTGTTCTCCCAATTGTGTTTTCTCACTAACCCATACATGATTGCCTCTATTCTTTTCTTTCAAATCTGCAACTTCAATGTTATCTTCTTCATAAATCTGCTTACAACATGTTCCTTTTAATTCAATGATATTTCAGTCCTTTTCTTCATCCAAAATCTGATATATTACTTTTATTCCATACTCACATTTTCTTTATATATATCTTCTCAATGTCTGTTCAAAATCTGCTTTTGTTCATCTGATAGTACATTGAAAACTTACCGAGTAACTCCCATCTCACCTTTATTACATATCGTCTCACATGCCTCTTCATCAAGGGAGGTGATTTTTCATAAATTCTACTTCATAAAATGCCTTAAGTTTGCTTGTAAATCTGCTTTTAGGTCATATGATATTTATTTTTATGTACACACACATTATATGCACTTAACAACTTCTTAATATGACTTCCAACGGAGGGTGACTTTATAAATGAACACAATCTTTCATAATGATGCATCTTTTTACTAATGCAAAATCCTTTAACTTTAATCGCCGTCTTAACAGTACAACAAAAGTGTTGTCTTTTGAACTTAATCGCCGCCCCTTACTGATAGAGATTGCTATCTTTTATTTTATTAATTTCTACCAATTAAAATTGCTCCTTTCTCTATTGCTGCTTTAGTATATGTATAGGCTTGACAATATCGTTGTTCTTTAACATTAATCTTTTGATCTGCATACACAATGAATTCAAATTTGGGCAATTGTAAACATAATCGCTGATGCTCTTAACTTCAATTGCTGCACAGTATTGTTTAACTTGAATGCTTAAAAAATTCTTTAAACATAGTCAAAGACCTTTGTCTTCCATTGCTGCTGTTAAGTTTATCTCTGTTTATAAATAAGGGTTGTTCTTTCTAATGAAATTGCTGCCTCCAGCCATATATTATTGCTGCATATAAATTGTTACTTTTTTTATTCCTTTTTTTATCTTCTATCTGTGCACATCCATGGCAATTGTAAACATTCATGGCTGTGCCTGTGTATATTTTTCCTCTTGATCCTCAGGTTGGCAGGATCAAAGCTCTGATACCAATTGTAATGTCCCCTTTTGGGGGGGTCTACCAATTACTTTTAATTTCAAATGACTGCCTTTTCTGAATGCAATTTATATCTCAGAATTCTGATTTTAATTGATTGCTTATTCCTATTCCATTCACTTTATTTGATACATCTTCATTTCTGCTTTCTATGTCTGTATGTATGTATATGTTGTCCTTTTTTTACTCTCCCTATGACGATCTCCCTCTTCTTCATTTATCTTTTTTATATACCTTGTCTTCTCACAAGACGCAACCTTTCATATGCTGGTTGACCATTCTTAACAGCCCAATATTAATTTAATTCCAATTTTGTGTAATATTAATTATGTTCCTTTGGGCGCTTCCTTGAACTTGTTCTAAACCTCTCCAAAGCTGGCGCCTTGAATAGTTTTCAGAGAATGACTCAATTTTCTCTTCCCAGCCCACCCTCCACAATGTTGTCTTGCGATTTCGTTTGAAAGATGGACAGCAGACTAGGATTTTTTTGAAAGGGCCCACCCAAATCTTCCTTATGAAATGTGCGGCTACCTTAGACATAAAATATGGGAAGCCTTCAGGGACAGTGGTGACCGATTTCAATACATAAGAGATCACAAACAATTATAATAAGCTCAGATCTTTGATTGAATCCTCTAAGAGACCAAATTATCTTTATATATTCAAACAGCTCCAATGGTTGGCAGCAGATGAGTTATTTCCTTCTATGGTATACTGGGACTCACATTGGATGGAGGCGACCAGACTAAGACTCACATTGGATGGAGGCGACCTGACTAAGACTCGCCGTAGATGGGGGCGACCAATTGAGACTAAGACTCCCCAATTCTTAGGACTCCACATAAGCTCCATTATTATTCATACATATCCAACAGGAAGAATATTATTGTAGCACTTCTTTCAGCTTAGGTTAATAATTATATGCATGTAAAAACTGTTCTTCCATATGATGAAGCTGTCCATCTATGATCATAAACTTGCCTATTGGTTACAATTATTAACTCCTATTGTTTGCAATGGAATGCCTTAATTTCTCGGTGTTGCATTACACTCCAATAGTTATACTTTATGTATAGACCATGGTCTGCTTGTAATGTCCTGTTTTTGACATAGGATTTGTTAAAGTTTAAAGCATAAATAGCACAATACAGAATAGATAACACAGCAAAAACCCAATACACAAAGATACCATGGGAAAACCCTCCTTCTTGAGGGAAAACCCAGCCACACCAAGAAATATCACTTTATTAATGAAAGATCAGAAAAAATTGATTTACAAAATTGCCAAAATGCTAGCAATAATCAGTCATCAATGTGTATACATTCTTGTCTTGAACCTTCAACAGCCACGTAGATGGTGGGCGGTGACTCTTAGAGTACCAGCAGTTACGAAAAGGTGAGACGCTATGCATTCCAAACAGCCACGCAGGAAAGGTCACCGTGGAGCTCAACAGACATGCACGCATATGACCTTCCATTTTCCAGTGCTGAGGACTCTTCATTGACCTCAAAAGACGTGACTCTACATATGGAATATAGTCCAGATAAAAGTCTTCACAATCTCAGAATGCTCGAACATGAGAAGGAAATAGGCATCACTGAGTAAAGGCATCACTGAGTGAAGGCATCACAAACATACCACCTGTATGTAGAAGAAGTCATAGCAGGTAAGAAAAAAATGTCTCTTGCAGCTACAAACTCTAACACTCCCTCTTAGCAAAGGAGATACTTTTCAGATTCTGGTGTCATGGAGTCTCTCAACATGATAGTCACAATGACTACACCCATTTGTGAGCAAAACAAAATATATCACAGATTCTCTCAACGTGATAGCATCATGGAGTCACTCAACGTGATGTTCACCATGACTACTCCCATGTGTGAAATAAACACAAGCTCCCATCACGGAGTCACTCAACGTGATGTTGTCATGGAGTCTCTCAACATGACATCCACTATGGCTACTCCCATGAGTGGAAAGAGCAACAAGGGCTTTCACCTCAACTTTCTCCGTCTCAGAGAAAAATGCATTACAAGGGCTTTCACCTCAAATTTCCCCGTCTTAGAGAAAAATGCATTACAAGGGCTTTCACCTCAAATTTCTCTGTCTCAGAGAAAAATGCATTTTGAGGGCTTTCACCTCAAATTTCTCCATCTCAGAGAAAAATGCATTACAAGTGCTTTCACCTCAAATTTATCCGTCTTAGAGAGAAATGTATTATAGCACATAAAAAAAACAACTGAATGTTGAGACTCCCTCTCAGCAGGGTCAACATTCCCACAGCTTTAATTATCACAATAAATTACAGTTGGCTCCAATGTTTGATGAAACAATGAGCTTTTGAAGCCATACTGCTTCTCGAGCTTGCTGATCCTATGCAAAGGACTTGGCACTCTCCATCTGCCGCTCAAACTCCCTCTGAATCTTCAAGCACTTGCATCAACCTACTGACCTCCTTGTTCAAGGATTGCTTGCAATGCTCGCCTTAGAGGAACTATATTCAACACACACCTCTGTAACTTCTGACGTGCTAAAGTCTAGGACTATTCTTTGCGACCTCATCCCAGGTCACCTTGTTAGTTACAATAATCTAGTAGGTTTGTCAGCCCATACAAATTACGACCGGCCAAAATTGCTTGCCTAGAGAAGATACGACCACCATCGGAGTCTATGTGTGCTAACACAATATATAGAGATACCTTGGGAAAATCCTCCTCGAGGGAAAAACCCAGCCACACCAAGAAATATCACTTTATAATGAAAGATCAGAAAAAAATGATTTACAATATTACCAAAACGCTAGCAATAATCAGTCATCAATGCATATATATTCTTGTCTTGACCCTTCAATAGCCACGTAGATGGTGGGTGGTGACTCTTAGAGTACTAGCAGTTAAGGTGAGACGCTATGCATTCCAAACAGCCACGCAGGAAAGGTCACCGTGGAGCTCAACAAACATACACGCATATGACCTTCCGTTTTCCAGCGCCGAGGACTCTTCATTGACCTCAAAAGACGTGACTTTAAATATGGAATACAATCTAGATAGAAGACTCTTCACAATCTCAGAATGCTCGAACATGAGAAGGAAATAGGCATCGCTGAGTCAAGCCATTGCAAACATACCACCTGTATGTAGAAGTCATAGCAGGTAAGAAATTTTTTTCTCCTGCAGCTACAAATTCTAACAGGATTTAGTAATAAATTACACAATTTCTAGGTGGTGCATTACACTCCAATAGCTATACTTTATGTATAGACCATGGTCTGCTTGTAATGTCCTGTTTTTGACATAGGATTTATTAATAAATAATATATTTAATTACGTCATAGGCGTTTCCATTTTGGAAAGCCTCGGCCTGCTTTCTATGATCGATGGCTGGGAGTGTTGGAGAGTCCAATGACTACCATTGGGAGCTTCTTGGCCCTCCATTCACGCATGTACAAAATGAACACATAGTTGCCTTGCTAATAAATATGATGTGGAGTTCATTTTTATATGAAAAGAAAAACCTGAAAACGAGATCAACGACTGAGACTCCAGTAGAGACATGGACCACCATGCAATTCATCCCAGACCTACACGTATTTTCTCTTTCCTTCTTATATGCGCTTAAGAGATATGACAGTTCCAGTGATGTGACGTTATGTATATGCTGAATGAAAGGAGTGCAATTTTCTGAATATTGCAGGAGCTATGTTGCCAGAAAAGTGACGACTGTATGCCGTCTCACATTTCAATGAAGGCAACACGTTTCAACGGTAGAAAAACCCGTTTCGAACAGAAAAATGGGTTTTGGAGTGTTGCGGTTAGGAGATGTCCTAGACTGTAAGGGAAGCAACAAGTTGCAGCCCTCATTCGCAGAAATTATAGTCAGACTTGATTTCCTCCCTAAAATGAAAATCTTGGTAAACACGGCGCTTGGGAGCGGACATTAAAGATTGGAAAAAAGCATGAAACCACTAACTGATATTGAGGGACAATCCACCCATCTCAAAGTCTCCAAATCTCTTTCCATTTCTTCGTTGAGAGATCGCACTTAAAATTCCCATTGGACCAATGCGGATTAGACATTTCCAAATCCTCAATCCCCAAATTTTGAACATTTACATTCACTTCACTTATTTGCAATAATTTCTGTAGACTCGCCGTGAGTAGAGAGTTTATTAATTGTTTTAAATGCGGGAACAATTGTTAAGTGGAGAATGAGAGGTCATCTCCAGTTTTGAGGATTTTTTTGGGGCACGAAATCTCAATTTGAAAATATTAATCATTTTTTTAATTTTTACTTTTTAGTTTTATTTTAACTATATCTAGTTATTAATGAGAAGATTAAGATCAGACAGTTGTTTGATCACATAATGTTTGTAGGAATGGGAAATTTCAGCGATGGGCCATTATCATAGCATTCACTTTAAAAACTCCAATCCTGACCTGTTCTATATCTTAAAACCTCCTCTGCAAGTGCATATGTATAAAGTACAGCCTTAAGAAGCTGGGTAAAGAATATTCATTTTTATAATCAGAAAGCCTCTTTATTAACAACAATAGGACAGACAACATTTTGAGAGCAGTGATCAGTCATGCTTCCTTTGATTGCTCTGCAAAATTCCATCAAAAAAACAATGGTCAACTTATCTGCAAAATATCTTGAATGGTCATTGCATCAGTTATTCACATTCAAGAAGATTAAAACGCCTCACTGTTCAAAATGTATGCTGCAGGGTACAAACAGTAACAAATTATTTCATCAAATGCATAAACCAAAAATACAGCTCGTATTTTCACACACATTGACTAAATATCCGTCTACTGAATTGGGGGTAACTTACCAGTGCCAGTGGTAACAAATTCGGCGCTGAAACATGAAGCAATATGAATTTGTAGCAGTGGTGAGAATTTGTATGGGTAGGAAAGAGATGGTTGCGAGGCCATTCCCAGGCACAAACAAATTTTGTGAAATTGCCACTTCGCACAAGATTAACGCTTTTGATGGCTTCAAATTCATGAATTGACTAGGGAATAAAACAACTGTAGGAGCCAGTGGGTAAAATGCTACCGCAATCTCTGCATGCAAAATGTGATCACCAAGTATACAATGCAGAATCATAGTCAAGGCACGTGGAGTGGTGAAGGAAAGCCATTTTGTGCAGCTCTTATTACAAATGTAACTAAAATAGAAACTATTCCTCACAAATGTAACTAAAATAGAAACTATTCCTGTCATCCAACATGCATAGCTAATTATTTTGACTACCCACTAAATATTAATTCATATATAGTTTAAGAGCTATACATTTAACTTCTTGATAAAGAATTATTTAGGGTCATTCTTTTTATAGAGTTCAAGATTCATCATGTCTGTAATGCTATGTGAATTTATTTTAAAAATAATATTAGAGTTATATATTATTTATAATAAGAAAAAAATTATTGATTGATAGATTCATATTTATTATTTTGCTTATAATATTTAAATATCATTTATAAATTGTTGTTTTAAATATATTAGATGTAGAACTTTTATTATATATTATGTAAACTAATGATTAAAATGAAATTAAAGTTATGTGTTATTATATATTAGTTTTATAATAGAAATTAATTTGGGTAATTGATAAAAAATATTTATTGTTTTGATTTTAATGTATGGTTGCAATTTATAATCTTTTGCTTCAAAAATGTTGGAAGAAGAATTATTGTTTTAAATTAGTGTTAATTTATTTTAAAAATTATAATAAAGTTATATATTATTATGCATTTTATGATTTTTTTCAAGTACATTCAATTGTAAAGATTGTTTTCCCAATTAAATTTACATTGTAGTCACTTAAAAGATTTCTTTTCATTTTCCGTCCCCTTGTTTGACATGTATATAAAATGTTTTCGAAAAAAAATAGGACACATATGTTGGTTTTTGCCAAAATATAGAAGCAATGACTAGGCACGTAGACTACTTGGCAGAAAGTGGACAATCTTCTATAGGCCAAAAAATGGTTTAGATCAACTTCAACAACTGCTATTTAATTTGATGAGACAAATCCCATCATTAGTAACTACTTTCTTGTTTCTTGTTTCTCGTAACATAGCCCAGGAGCAAGAGTTCCCATAGATACACCTCCATGTTGATTGATAGTAGAACTCAGATTGTTATTATTAGGATGGTTCGATATCAGAGTATACCAAGATTATTACATCAGTTGTTTTAACTCTCATACCAATGTGCTAGCAGGGATCTGAGGTGTCCCGAACTCAATAACATAATTGTTCTAAAATGGATGACAAATCCATTGATGATGCTGGTAGCTCTAATACCAGCACCCGTAATTGAAATCACCTGACAATCTCCTTCACGAAGGCTCACGTTGCAGAGGTATATGTATATGCACAGGCTCAGTAAAGATTCACCATATCAGACCAATGAATTATTGCACATTTCGCCACAATATATTATTCGGACCTTACAAAATCTTAAATAATCTATTAATCTTCTGCGACAGGCATGAACTTATTCATGTGCTGGTTTGTATACTATTTCTTTTTGTTTTCAAATAATGAATCGTTTTATATTTGTACAATCGATGGCAAAGAAATATGTGATATTGACGCCAAAATGATTCTAAAAAATGCAATCTCTAGGATCACCAAAGATCACCATTTTCTCAAATCTAAGGTTTTATTATCGTGTGTAAATGAATTGTCCTTTAATGTCATTCAAGCCTTCAACTAACTAAATCTCTTCAACTTATTATTTCATGGAATTAATGTATATTTGACTATACTCAATTAGCGGAGTACAATTTTTTAGAGCTTAGGAGGCTTTATAATGAATGGTTCATAAGGCATAACACTTGTTGAAGGTTTTGTAAATGGGGTTGTAAGCAAAGTGTGCTTAAACTTGGAGGAAATTTTGTGGTTAAGTGCGTATGAGCTGGAGTAGTACTGGGATGGTTGACCTCCCGGGAAGTCCCTATGCTTCACTTAGATGCAATGAGTGCAATTTTTTCCATTCATTCTCATGAGATACGGGTTATTGTGAACCAATACTTGTCAAACATGGGTCAATGAGTTTGCCACAAAAACTACATAGTTGAACCCTGATAATAATATCGCAATTTGACTTGCTATGGAAAAATCTCCTACTTATCAATTGATGAGCTTAAGGGGCTTTATAATGAATGGTTCATAAGGCACAACACTCGCAAAAGGATATGCAAATGGGGTTGCAAGAAAAGTGGGCTTAATCTTGGAGGAAACTCCTTGGTTAAGCGCGCTTGAGCTGGAGTAGTATTGGGATGGGTGACCTCTTGGGAAGTTCCACTGCTTCACAAGTATGAGCTTCGCCTAGATGAAATGACTGTTAAGTGTTCCATTCATTCTCATGAGAGATGGGTTCTTGTCAACCATTACTTGTGAAACATGTGCCTATGAGTTGACTCCAAAACTACACAGTTGAATCCTGATAGCAATATCATAATTTATATGACTTTCTATGGAAAATATCTCATACTTACCAATTTAAATTTTCACAATTTATACAATTACTGTTCTAGTTTTTTAAGTCTTCTTTGTCCATTATCAGTGTCTTTTTCATCAGATGTGAAGTAATAAAATGTTTAGAAATCAATCAAAATGCTTAGAATTTATATGAAACATAAATCAATCCAAGTGTTTAAAAGTTATAAAATATTCAAGTAGAGGGGAGGACCCAACTTCCAGGGGTTGTTTGTTTCAAAGATTGCAAAAAAGTATTGCATCATAGTATACTTGAAAATGGTGGCCCCATAACTGACACTTATCCAATTGAATCAGGTTAAATATTTAAGGCATAAAGATTGGGAAACTTGGACATTTCAGAGTGTGTACAAATACACCAACTTGCGACACTTAAAATAGTATTTCATGGGGTGCTCGTGGGACCGCTATGATGCATTCTATCACAATGGTGTCAGAGTGGAACCAACCAAACCTCTATGCGCAAGAGGTAGGAAGATATGGGGATAGAAAGAGGGAGAGGTGCAGAGGGAAGAGAAAGATATAAAGAGGTATGGAGATGGGGATTTGCACATCGTTTCCAGAACCATCCAAAGATGTCGTCAAAAAATCAAGGAAAAATCATAAAAATAACGTGTAAATTGTGAGGTTAGAGGTAGGCGAAAGAAATTAAATAACATGGTTGCGCTGGAAGAGTTGTTGGCACTCGGGTCAATCACCCCATCCTCCCCCTTTATATTCATCTATATCTCTATCCAACCATCTCTCTCCATCACCCCCTTCCTATACCTTGTAATCTTTACATCTCTATATTTCTTCTCCCTTCTCTCCCTCTATAAGTATCTCTATCTTGTCATCTCTCTATCACTCTCTATGCCTATATATCTCCCCCTTTCTACCTCTCTCTATTACTTTCTACTTATATCTTTATCCTGATATTTCTCCCTCTCATTCTCTATTTTTTATATATTTACATCTTCCATCTGCACTCTCCCCCCTCTCTCTCCTCTCCATGTCCATCTTCCTCTCAATCACTGTAAATCACTCCCTAAACCGCGTATTTAAGTAGAGTGAATAGTGTAAATACAAATAGACAATTGAAGATTATCACTTTGAAAAAGTACATGTAGCGAACAAGGTAAATTAGCTTAACATATAAAATACTCAGCGGCTACATTTGTTGGAATAGAATGGAAGCTTCCATGTTAATGTGAACATTACAACAAAGACTTATGTTTCTCATGACCTTTCCCAACGTCAATTTTTGACCATCGCACGTAGAATTCGGGGAGCCTGTAGACAAAACACAAGACTTCCAAAGGTTTTTTTCTTGGTTGTAATCATCACATCCCACCAAGTAAATTAAGTAGATTTGAATGGCTTACACGGGAGGAGATTTACAGAGATGAGGTTTGAATATGACATATGCAGGAACATTGAATTATATAAAATATTTGGATTGTCAAAGCTTGTGCAAAGAAAGTGTCAATGGATAATTGATCTATTCAAAACAATTATGCATTGACCTACATAGATCCAAACACTAAAAAAAACCAATGAATTAGGAAGACAATTAATCTCCATTACCAATAGACTTATGTTTCCAACAAGGACAAAGAGAGAGGGGGGTATATAAAAAGAGGAAGAAATATAGAGAGAGATATATGGGAAGGTAAAGGGAAATAGAGGGGTATCAATACAGATATAGGTATGGGGATAGGAGTGTGAGGGATGGAGAGATTTTTTTAAATGGACAATATTCACTACTTGGCATTGGCTGACCAATTTGGTAGTCCATTTGTGCGACATACAACTTTTATTTATTACATTTCTATCATTCTTGATATTTTCTATTTTCTATGTTTCCCATCATGTTCAAGGCATGCAGGGTGCTTGGAGCCCTGGAACAGGGCATGGCGATCCACACTTTCATCATTGCGCAGGGTTTCAAGTTAAGTTCCAATATCGTCAATGCCCTTCTCGTGATGTACACTAAATGCTTGCGGATAGAGTTTGCGCGCCAATTGTTTAACATAATGCCGATTCGAGATGTGGCAAGCTGGACCTCATACGACCATTAAAAACTCATTTGCAAGGAACAGTAAACCATAAAAAGAACAGTAAACCATAAATATAAATTATTTGAAGAACTCATAAGAGAGAGATTTTTCAATTCAATGATCCTATCCAAGCTAGGTTACCACCAAACATTGGGAGATCATAAGAATGAATGATCATGCTTCTTTTTCCTTGTTTGCTTGATCATGAGGGCCACAACATCTTCCATCATAGGCTTCCCATATTCATAATGATTCTTTATGCAAACAATTAAAGATACAATTTGCACGCCTTTATTAAACTTGCCTATCATTAATTTTATGTTAGAGGAGGCTGTACCTAATAGTTGAAATCAACGAATCTTAAAAACTATTGTACAAGTCTTTCTTAACGAATCCAGAGAAAAAATATTAGAACTGTCTTGAAAAATAGTATTCTAAAGAGTCTCTATTGTTTATATGTTCTAACTATACCAAGTTACCTTTGTCAGCATCGTTCTTGAATGAATATGCCAATTTGAAAAGTATCTTGTCATGAGTAGTATGTTGAACACCTAGCTTCACTAAGCATATACATGACATCAAAAAAATATGCAAGGGTTTCCACAACCCTTGTATTATTGTCATTTGCCAATCCAAAAATATGGTGGAAACAAGTGCAATTCACAAAATTTTACCTATTATAAGTAATGTATAATAATCTAGAATGTGATCATTAGAAATTTCTTTTACTAAGAAATTGTCATGTCAATATAATTTTATATTCTACTATTAAGTGAGACACATTACATGTGGTTAATGGTGGTAAGATCTCTTAAAATGATTTTAGTTTGAATGCAATTATATATAGTGGGCTTTATGTTTCAATGGTTAGTATTCAAAGCCATTTCTCAGGTGATATTTATTGCGGAGAAGTTGCTCTCATGGTTGGCCTCCTAGAAGTTCAAACATGAATTGAATATGGAAAGTTCACTTGTAAATAGTTCTATAACGCATGAGACTGACCAAATATATTCACACCCTTTAGTAACTACAATATTGCAATGCATGATGCCTACTTTAATATCTCATTAATTTAAGAGGAACTATTACCCACACCATCTATCTTATATTATTGGTAAATAATCAGTACAAGGAAAATATTACCTAGGGGTTCACCATCTACTGTAAGCTATGTGGTAGGCTAAACTCTCTGTCTCTCTCTCTCTCTCTCTCACACACACACACACACACACACACACACACATGTATCTCTTCCTTTTCCTCTTTTCTCCAATATCTCTCTATCTCTAATTCTCTCTATTTTTTCTCTATATCCCCCTCCATCTCCTTGACAATATAATTAGATATTCTTTGACTGAAATTATTAATATCCATCCAAATCTTTAATGATGCTAAATGTGTGGAATTTAAATTGTTCAAGTTTAAATCGTCTCAAGCTATTGTTGTTTATGATTTTTTAATTATTTATTAATATTATTTATTCAATTTTAAGACTGTCAGTGCTTCTAATATTAGTTAATTAATTTTAAAATTATAATAAAATAAATAGATAAGGTAGTTTTGAGTTTTTTTTTTTAAGATTGAAATTTCATATTTTGAAATTGAAATGTTTATAGACAATCAAATTCTTTTATCATTTATTTGTTACAATGTTATATTTGCTTTCAAAATCATGTGCCCATGCATATCAGTTTGCTTTTCGATAGTGATGTGCTTCTAACCTATATTGCCCTATTGTGTTCCATTATCCTCATTACGAGGTTTTATTTCAATCATTGTTAGATCCTTATAAGTGGATACATACTTGATTACAAGTTATCACTTCTCCATTTAAACCTTTGTTGCACAAGCAACATCATTTGCTAAATGGCTTATCAATTGACCTCAAATGTTGCAAAAATGTACACAAATAATAGAACAAAAAATAAAGATAAAGATATAAGTATAAAATAATAGAGAGAGGTAGAAAGGGGGAGATATATAGGCATAGAGAGTGATAGAGAGATGACAAGATAGAGATACATATAGAGGGAGAGATGGGAGAAAAAATATTGAGATGTAAAGATTAAAAGGTATAGGAAGGGGGTGATGGAGAGAGATGGTTGGATAGAGATATAGATGAATATAAAGTGGGAGGATGAGGAAAAATATATAGAGAGTTAGAGATAGATCAAGAGGTAAAGATAGAAAGAGATCTAGGGAGACATAGAGAGGGAGAGATAGAGAGGAAGAGATATAAATATTTAAATGACCTTCCATAACTCTACAGTGTTCCCATTGTACACTAAGGTGCGATTGCTAGTATAATTAAAATTAAACTTATTTAATGAATGATCAAAAGGCTGAAATGAAGAGTTGTGTCTCTCTCAAACATGAGATATAAAATGGAGATCATTTCATTTGAGGACATCCATCCATCAATTGATATCAATCAAAGAAGGAAGCAATCAATCAAGTTGGGATAAAGTATTTATTTTTAAAAAAGGCAGCAATTAAGGATGAATAGTTGTGACTTTTTTAAAGAGTAGAAATCATGAAAGGTTGTGACCCCCTCAAGAATAAGGTATAGAAGGGAGATCATTTCCTCCGGAGGAGATCATCAAGAAAGGAGTAAATAAATTATAAATTGGGATTGAAGGAAATCAATTTGAAAATAAATTATAATTCTCAAAGGCAGCAATGAAGGGTGGTGATACATTTCTTGTGAAGGGTGGTGACTCCTTAAAGAAATGGATTATAAAGGGGTAAACCATAAACCATTTCATTGAGAGAATGATGAATAAAGCATCATTTCATAAAGGAAACACACATAGATCAATTAAATAGGAATAGAACATCATGTGACATTGCAAGTAAATTAAATTATGTTTTCAAAAAGTGAGAACATATATGAGAAAACTCCAAAATCTCTGTGTAAAGGGTTTCGGGCCCCCTTCAAAACCTGCTTTTACCATAATCAAAAACATATATAAGAAAACATCAATACATCATCACTCATTGATCAATTCAATCGAGCAAAATTTTTAAAAACCCAGCAAGCAGCAAAAGATCAATGCAATCATTTAAACATCAATCACTCAAACATACATCATTCAGATATTCATCATTTAAGTATCAACCATTGAATCATTGATTCAGAATGCATTCAGCAATATATGATTTCAGAAATTCATTCAAGAATCATTCTAAAAGCTTTTAAATATTATTCAAAGGATCCATTGTTAGTCTAACAAGAAATATTATTGAGCAATAGTCTAGCAAATATACCATATTA
This sequence comes from Thuja plicata, assembly GCA_018584345.1. Classification (NCBI taxonomy): domain Eukaryota; kingdom Viridiplantae; phylum Streptophyta; class Pinopsida; order Cupressales; family Cupressaceae; genus Thuja; species Thuja plicata. Next base: position 3,548,055 of record MU225293.1, on the reverse strand, counting down.
CCAAGTCATCAGTTTTGAATTTTAGTTATTACTTGAGAATCAGACAGGGTCTGGGTCTACAGGGTGGGATAAGGTTTGGAAGGCTAGGGCCTTTTCCTAGCTTTTGGCAAGCTAGGGACGCGTTCCTTAGTATTGTCATCGGATGGGGTCTAGGCTCACGAGGTGAGCTAGGGTTTGGAAAGATGATGTCTTTTCCTACCTTTGACGAACTAGGGACGAGGTCCTTGGTTTTGTCATTGTTGAGTTAGGGATGGGGTCTTTTAGCTAAGCAGATTTTTGAAGAAAGGTATTTATGGGGAATTCACGATTTGATCAATTTGGGTATAATGCTATGATTTATTGACTTGAATATGTTCATATCGATTGCAATCCTTTATAAAAATTACCGTTAGTGAACTCTATCATTTTAATGAATATTCCAAAAAGGGGACATTACACTGCTAGACTTCACTCTGGAATTTTGGTGGACTTTGGTGGGTTGGAGATTGCCTTTGGTACTTATTAATTTCTATGTACATGTACAATAAGTAATCTATTACATAAGTAAAATGACTTGCAAGTACAATGATGGGTGGTCTATGGCACATCCTTATACTTCTCTGCCAAATCATGTCTTTATGGGCACGCATCCAGGCATCATAAAACCCTACTAATTCTAGGGAAAAAATGCAAATAGAATAATAGTTTACGTACCATAAGACTGTATTGCCCTATACGACTGAAAGGCCTAACATATGAAAACACAGTAGGATTGATCCGATCATTATTGCTAATATCAGTTGTCTTAGTCTGCACTAGATTTGTTCAAGGCGAAGTTGAGTTGTATAATGGTAATTTGATCATATCCAGATTGGATTTCACTTGAGAACTATGGCATGAATCTGAGTTGGTCTTTATAGGCCGGGCCATTGCTTGTGTTCTTGTATCTGCCCTTATGGTATTGAACATTATCTACAGGACTCTGTTAGTGATATAAGCAGTAAGTGTTGTTGTAACCTCCTTTAAACATGTGTGTGTGATATGCATGCAGTGCAATAATTATTGAGTTCTATAATGAATACTTTATCATATCTACAGGAGTTTGTTTGGGACATAAGCAGAGTATTTCGTTGTAACCTCCTTTAAACATGTATTTAACATGCACACAGCACAATAATAGCCATTTTTTATAATAAATACTTGAGCATTTTAATTTTTGTATACAGGACTCTGTTAGTTATGTATAAGAAGTGTTGTAATCATAGGAGCAGATATTTTGAAAAAATCACTATATCTTACAATATATTGGATCACGAACCTAAAATCGAGATTTTCTGAAAAAAATCATGATATTTTCTTAAAAAAATAATGATATTTTCCAGGAAACTGCTCCTCTATTTTTCCCCTGGAGTTTGTAATGTCCCATTTTCCAGTGGTAATGAAAAAATAAATAAATTATTAATTATTAATTATGTTGTCCTAAATTATTAAAGACAAACTCATATTTAATTAATAACTATTACAAATAAAATGATTTTTGGATAATATTAAAAACAAATAAAATCAGTTTATTGTAAAAGTATTAAAATAATGATTAAGCGACTTTAATCAAAGTCATTCAACAGGTAACCGTTGGGAAACTAAAGAATGGTATTATAAAGGAGATTGGAGGATTGTTGCATGAAGGAAATGAATTGGAGCATTGATAATTACTGTACTTTAGAGTTTTCTCAAATTGTCTCGGGATTGGGAAGCCATTTTCAGCAGTGAGAGATATGCCCTTGGTGGAAGAGGAAGAATTACACAGATTCTTCCATTGGGCTTGCAGCAGAGATTACAGGAGATCAAAGAAGCCAAAGAACATTACAGAGACAATCATTTACAGAAGGTTGCATGTTGAGTTTGTATTGAATGACATAAATGATATCATTCTTTTTTGGCATATTGATATTTCCTTAGGTTTGGTGGAGATTCATTTTCCAGTAGCTGCACTGAATATTAAGCATTGAATTTGAAGGCTTTGAACTGTAATGCCCCCTTGTGTATGACAGTTCCCTTGTGTATGACAACAATTGGAAGAGAATTTTCCTAACCTTCTACATTCCTGGGGTTAGTGAAATTAAACAAATAAGAGGGAATAATTGAATAATTAGAGAAGGGGGCCAAAAAGCTAAAGTTTGATTTAAATATATCTAATTATTCATTAAGTTCATTAGTGGGGCCATTTTAAGTTATCCATGTTTTTACTTCTAAGCGAAGTATTCTTGATGGGTGATGTGATTTGGGAAAAGCCTAAAATCATGGTTTTGTGAGGAGGGTGACAGCTTTATTGAGGAGAAGATAACTCATAAAGAATTTGATGGGAGAGAGGAAGTATGCCAAGTTTATGGTTTTTGTTATCTTTTCTCTCTACAATTCGTATGCCTGGTATGGGACAGAATCCCTGTAGCAGCAGCTGTTCTGGACGCAACCCCAGCACACGATATTGATTGATGATTATTTTATCAGCACAGCAAGTTGAGAAACACTAGCAGCAAGCCGTGGAATATAGCTGTTATGAAAGCAGTCAAGGGTTTTGGGAGTGAACTGCAAGTATACAAGGCTCATCTGACTTGAACCCTTATGCCATCCTTTGGTATTGTAATCACAGAATTAATAAAGGAATCACAGCCTGCATAGGTTTCATGAGCACAGTGATCTAGTATGCTTTTTGTTAAACTCCAATTTCAGCGATCAGAATTCGATTGTGGTTTCTATTAAAACATTTCTCGTAGTCTAATGTATAAGCAAGTTCCATGCAAATAAAGGGAAACTCAAAGATATTTGCTTAAGGCTCGAATTTTCCTATAGTTTGTGTTTGAATCATGTTTGTGATAATTCCTTGAAAACTTTAATATTTCTCCTAAGAGTTGCTAGTTAGGATATTTCAGTGGTATCGGAGCCACAAATTCTGCCAGCTTGCGGGGTTCAGCAATTGCATGTCATTTATATGAATATCAGTTGCATGTTAGAAATTATGATTGTTTTTTACTCCTAATCAAATGCATGTCAGTATAAGGTGGTTCTATGCACTCCAGAGGGTTTGAACCGCACAGGTACAATAGACGATGTCGATCTGGACAGCAAGTGGAAGGGATTGGAAGCAACCAAGTTGAAACAGAGATGGGAGAAGGAAGAGCAGAAAGCCCGCGTAGGGATATGAATAATCAACTCAATGATTTCCTGACAACTTTTGCCCAATAGAAGCAACAAATGTTGCAACAATTCTAGGATAGAATGATCACAACTATGGGACAGTTGGGAGTTGATCGTACACAATCAAGGTCTAGTAGTCAACACAACATAAGTGAAGCCGGACATGGGAACCAAGACAGAGCAACTTCTAATGTTGTGAGGACAACAGATACAAGGTCTGATCGACCATTACATCCCACCATTTTACCTCGTCAGATCGAAAGGGAACCAATCCCAGAGGTAGAGGAAGAAGAGACACATCACAGATGATATTATGGTGGCTCGAGATGAATACATGCAACTTCCAGCTGATGTAAGGCAACTAATGCACTTAAATCAGTTCATGAACCATCGTAAGGACAAGGCTAGAAACTGCTTGGAAAGGCAAGACATGAGACCTCGAGGACAAGTCAGGTAGGGCACTTAACCTATGGGAATATAAGGATTCTTTGAATAAAATTTCTATACCAACCTTCATTGAGACATAAAGAATATCAGCAAGGTCATGGGTTCATAATTTAGACACTTTCTTGGTGCTCAAGCCCATGGAAGAGGAGAAGGCAATTCAGTTTGCTACCATGCACCTGGATGGAGTAGCATATGATATAGAAGTCTATTAAAGAGAATTGGCTCAACTGAAATAGGTAGGACATTTGGAAACTTACATCAATGAGTTTCAAAAAATCTCTGTAATGGTTCTTGATATGTCACAAAAGAGTCACGATGCTCTTTGTAGAAGGCTTAAGTGACAAGTTGAAGGGTTTGGTTAAGGCTCATAGGCCTAGTTCACTAGATGATGCTATTGCGTTAGCCCTTGAAGTTGCACCCTCTTTTTAGCCACAGAAGAAAGATTTCAGCTCATGGAAATCTGATAAGAAAACTTTTAAGCAACAAAAGAACATGAATTTCAATCAGAAAAAGAACATGCCATCCAAAGCTGAACAAGAATCCACAAATCAACTGAGAAGGAGAAAATTATGCTTTTCTTGCAAGGAAGCGTGGGAACCGGGTCATCGATGCTTTGGAAAAGGCAAGGTACACTTGATTGAGGTCCATTTTGATGGTGAGGATCAGGATGAGCAAGAAAGATAGTATTGATGAGGATGTTGCATAAGAGATTCAACCCCAATAGATAGAATTGGAGGATACTACAATTAGAGACTCCATGCATTGCCACTTTATCTGGAGGACCTCACAGTTGTCCTTTCCGGCTAAAAGGTGTCCTTAAGGGACAACGAATGGCATGTATAGTGGACAGTGGAGCTACTCATAATTTTATTGATGAGGGACTACTGAGTAAATATGGACTTCAGGCTGAGGAGTTCCCTGGATTCAGTGTTATTGTTGCATATGGTTTTCCACTAAGTTGCAACTGAGTTGTGCCACAACTGAATATACAGATTAGAGAGTACACATTGACGGGTGACTTTTATGTGCTTGGGTTGAGCAATGTGGATGCTATATTAACTAGAACGATATGTTCAAGACTTCAAACAGATGCAATTGTAATTCATGGTCAATGGCAAGAAAACTGTGCTTAAGGCTATGGTAGATGGCGGTCCACGAGTGGTTTTAGTAAGGAGGATGGAGGCTCTATTCAGGTATGATGTTTTGTATCCAACAAATCTTCCCCTAGCAATGAACTACAATATCATGTTGATATCCAGACTGTGCTAGATAAACAGTGCAATTTTTGGAGATATTCCTCCTAGTCGTCCACCTGATCATGGGTTTGAGCATGTCATTGAGCTTGAGGAGGGCACAAAGCCAGTTATCACTACACCCTACAGACATCTGCGCCATTTTAAAGAGGAAATTGAAGAAACAATCAAGGAACTGCTAAAAATGGGTCACATACGTCCTAGTTCTAGCCCTTTCGCTTCTTTAGTTGTTTTGGTCAAGAAGGATGGAACACTACGCATGTGCATAGACTGCAGAGCCTTGAACAAGAAAACCATAAAGGATAGGTACCCCATTTCTAGGATTGATGAGCTTCTAAATGAGTTGCATGGGGCCGTGTACTTTTCTAAAATTGATCTTCGTTCAGGATATCATTAGATTAGTGTCCGAGAAGAAGATATACATAAGATGGCTCGTCCATAGAGGATACCAAAGTTAGGAATGCCCTTGACATAGCACAAGATGCGCTTCGCTGCAACCCAATGATTTGAAGTAGGAGCTGTCATGAAGCGAGATATGTAACTAACTGCAAAGATGAGATCAGGTCTTGTGGCGGTGAGATCTAATTGCCCACTAGTTGCTTTAAGGCGAATTCATTCTCTACAGGAGAACCAGATTTAGCAGACAACTTTAGACCACAGGTTTGCAGTCCTGCATTCTGAATTTGTCAAGAAGAGCCCCTGCATATTTAGACTGAGAGATAAAGATGCCATGTGACCGCTGCTAAACCTCGATACCTAGGAAGTAGTGTAGAAGCCCAAGATTGGTCATGTCAAAAGACTGACATAAATTCTGTTTGATTTCTTGAATCAAAGATGGCTGACTGCTAGTGATAATCAGATCATCAACATAAATAACTAGAAGGATGATGTCACTGCTAGTAGTCTTGACATACAAATTTGAGTCAAAAGGACTCCTCTGGAAACCCTGATTTGTAAGGTACTTGTCAATTTTTATTTAGAGGCCATATAGTGCTTTAACCAGTTTGAGTGCATGGTGTTCTTTATTGACAACCTTGAATCCAGGAGGTTGCGTCATGTAAACCTCTTTCTGTAACTGATTGTTCAGGAAGGCAGTCTTGACGTCCATTTGATGGACTTTCCTACCACACTGAGCTGCCATGGCTAGGACTAATCTGATGGTGCTCATCTTTGCTATCAAAGAAAAGGTCTCATAATCAATTCCTTTACGTTGAGAGAAGCCTTTAGCAACAAGACGAGCTTTGTACTTATCTAGAGTACCATCAACCTTGTATTCGACTTTTGTAGACCCATTTGCATCCGATGGGTTTCTCTCCCGAGGGAAGATCTGACAAAACCCAAGTGTTACTTTTCAACAGACTATGATGCTCAATCTTCATAGCTTCTTCCCACTTAGGTATCCCTTTCGCCTCTGTTTATGTTTAAGGCTCATACATTGTGAATGTTGGCCATGAGAGAAGAATGTACAGAATCAAAAGGTTTGCTTTTCTTCTGAGCCATTCTACCCTCGATGAGCTCATCATCATGAAGATCGACAATCGTCTTAGCCCACCATTTATGCTGGAGAGTAGAAGTGCCAACATCAGAAGCAGGAGGTGCAATAGGAACATCATCATCAGACAAAAGATGGATGAGTCCTGAGGAAAATCAGGTGGTGTAGTTGCATGTCTGGGTGATCCTGGCAGGAATAGGAACTGCTGGAGGTTTGCCAGTTGGAGCCCTCCCATTAGGAGGTAATGGAAGACGAACACCCAAGCCTTGAGCTTTGAGAGATTGATCCTCGGAATCCATAACTGGAGGAGAGAGCTGAAATGACCCTTGTTCCTCATCAAAGACCACATCCCGACGGAAGATGAGACGATTAGTTTCAATGTCAGCTAGGTGGTAGGCTTTGTGATTATCATTGTAGCCAGCGAGCACGAGTTTCTGGCTCTTGGCATCTAACTTGGTGCGTTTAGCATCAGGGATCCAGACAAAAGTAGTGGAGCCAAAAACTTTGAGATGACTGATTCTGGGCTTATGGCCTGACCAGGCCTCTTCCGAAGTTTGCTTCTTGACAATCACTGTGGGAGAGCAGTTGAGAAGATAGACGACAGTGTGGACTACTTCAGCCCAAAATTTCTTTGGAACACTTGTGTTGAAGCATAGACCAGACCATTTCGGTGATTGTGCGGTTTCTACGCTCAATGACACCATTTTGTTGAGGGGTGTAGGGTGTTGTTAATTGGCGCTTTATGCCATGTTGTTCACAAAAATGGGATAAGGCAGAGGAACAAAATTCTCCCCCATTGTCAGTTCGAAGAGTAACAATATGCTGACCAGAATCTTTCTACAAATGCTTTGAACTTTTGAAAGAAAACAAACACCTCTGATTTTTCAAGAAGGAAATACACCCACATTTTACGACTGAAATCATCAACAAAAAGTAACAAATACCTGGACCCAGTAACAAAAGGAGTAGCCATAGGTCCATAGAAATCAACATGAACAAGTTGTAATACCTTAGAAGCTCTCCAAGAGTCACCATCTAAAAATGGAGTGCGATGTTGCTTCCCAGCCCGACATGCTCCACAAACGCCAAGGTTCTGAGTCTGAATCTTCGACAATACAATGATAAGATCTTCCTGAACAGCTGAGATAGATAGTGCACATTTAAGTGCCCATACCGCTGATGCCAGAGTGTACTAACAAAAGAGCGATGGGCTCCCATAGCAAGCTCCTGAGAATCACTAGAGTCAACAAATCTGTATAGACCATGATCCTCAAGACCCACAATAACAATTGACCGAGTCTCCCAATAAATGATACTGCACTGAGTAAACTGAATGTCACATCTAGTCGAGGGGAATGCCTTAGAATTTGACTGACTGAGAGAAGGTTGAGTTCTATTCTTGGAACATAGTACACATCAAGGAAAATCAGTTTCCTTCCTCTAGACTGAATCTGTATGTTGCCTTTTCTGACAACGGTGTACTCTCCCCCCCCCCAAATTTAATTGAATCTGAGAATGGCTGGAATCTATGAACCAATCCCGACGATGAGTGAAGTGGCGGGAGGCACCTAAATCAATATACTAGGCAGAGCATTCTACATGATTTGCAGATCTTTTAGCCATGAAGGCGTAAAAGGAAGACTCATCCTGTGCAGTGTTCTCTGCAACATGTGCTTGAGGCTATGAACTAGATTGCTTGGTTTGAGCAGCTAAGTGTTTACGACACTCCAACTTCATATGACCAAACTTATGGCAATAGTTGTACTGAATATTTTTCTTCGTCGGGCCTTTTGATGACGAGCAGAGGGATTCTGCTGAGAAGACTGAGGATTTAGTTGAGAAAGCTTGTGTGTTTGAAGATGAGCTGGTACCACTGCTGATTTGTTGTTTCCAACTATCTTGCGGTAGAAGCATTATTCAGAGATCGGAAAACGAAACATCAGAATGAGTGGAAGCAATGTTGAGAGTTTCAACAAAGTGCTCATAGGAAGACAAAAGACTCTTCAGGGTGACCACCACCATGTCTTTTTCCGTTTTGTGTCCAATGGCTTCCAGCTGATCTCAAATATCCTTGGTTTATTGAGATGATCCTGTAGGGGATACCTGGTCATCCATCATGATCGAGAAGAACATGTTCTTCAAGAAAACTGCATGGCTCTTATCCAAGGTTTCATGCAAACCTTTAAGATGGCTCCAAATTTATGTAACTGTTTTACCAGAAGGAACCTGCGGGAGTTGATCATCAATGACTGAAAGTTTGATGAGCATAATAGCTTCTCAATTTTGCTCATCAAATTTATCCCGCTTTTCAGGAAAAATGCGTGGTTCTTATTCGAGGTTTCATGCAAACCTTTCAGATGGCTCCAAATATCTGCAGATATTTTACTCGAAGGAACCTGCGGGAGCTGATCATCAGTGACTAAAAGTTTGATGAGCATAATAGCTTCTCGATTTTGCTCATCAAATTTATCCTGCTCTTTGCCATCTTCCTCTAGACGATTTTTCCTTCCCTCAAGCAGGATATTTGTCATAGATACCATTGTAGAAAACTGAGGTCAAAGCTGGTCGACTGAACAGTGGCACAAATATTGAGGTAGAGTATGTTCAACATATGAAAATCACTTTTTTTAAGAAGACTGAGGTAGGAAATAAGAACAAATTTCAAGACTGAATAGGAGATTTCTAGGCATAGATACCAATGCAAATTTTTTCGAAAGACTCAATTTTTTTTGAAATGCACCCAAAAATTCTCTCAAAAAACCCACCAAGAATATGTGATTAAAAAATGAATCCGACTAAAATATCAGGGTTTTGAAGAAACCCTAGTTGGATGAAGGAAAAAATCTGCAAATACTGAGTTAACAATGCCCTAGCCGCAAATTGCAGGGTTGTGCGGGCCAATAGAACTTGGACGACCTTGAGCAGAGGCCCTAGACATAAAAAAATGACAGATACAAGGACTGAAAATGTGGGTATAAACCCGTCTTTGCAAAAAATTCCAGCCTCAATAAAAAAAACGCGTCGTATGCACTCATGAACAAGGGGAGAGCTCTAAAAAAAACCCTTCCTGTCTGCGTTTGAAGCAAAAAAACGCGAGATATAGTCGCGTCTGGAAAAAACGCTATAGACAAGCCGTGTGAGTTGCTGAGAGAAGAAAAAACGAGCAGAAGAAAGATCGTTTTGAGCCAGAGAAAGGAAGACGCAGGCCTGTGTTGGAAAAAAAACCCAAAGATTGGTCGTAAATGGAGAATCAATTAGAAATCTAGTCGTATGAGTAGGCAAAAAATCGAGTTTATTTGAGCTCGAACAACCCTGAATTCATAAAACGAGCCTATTGTCTTCAAATACGACCCTTGACTTTAACAAATAGGGCACAGTTGGAGCCACGAAAATCTGCAGAGAAGTTCTCACAATTTGCAGACCCTGATTTTGAAAAATTTAAAAACTAATAATTTCTAAAAGAAATAATTTTTTCGAAAAATTATTTTAACTTAGCTCTGATACTATATTACATAGGTAATTTGGTAAAATATTGGATGGATTAATGAATGAGCATGGCACTCTTATATAGTTTACAAAGTTGACATTATTAGAAACATTCTAATAACGAAAGAATAAAAGAATATTAGAAACATTCTAATATTGACCATTAAAAGAAAAATAAATAAGATATTCAGAGATATTATTCTAATAAGTATCTCAGTCAAATACTATCGTGTTTGGGAAATTTTTTCTCAAGCTTGCTGGTTCGTTAGTTTTCTATTGTATATGAGGAGTTTATGAGTCATTCGAGTGGTTGGACACGGCGTTTTTTCTAAGGTTGAGGATACCTTTGTCAGGTATATGTCCATGTGGTGGAATCTTGCATGTGATATCAAACAATGGCCCTTACTTGAAGTAGTTCAGCTAGGGGATGAGATGTTAAAGGTTGTAAGAATTTTGCTGTTCTATTTGACAATGATAGTTTGATATCTTGGAATGAACAAAGTTCTAGATTCCTGCATATTAAAATAAAACATACTCTTTTAAAAAAGCTTTGTATGATGTAGAATTCCCTGTACAACTTGGTTTCAACATAGACATTTGGGTTACAACACTCATGAAGTCTTTGTTATTCTAAAGTTAATGTGGAACTCTTCTCTGTCCAATAAAAACTGTAAGTCCATTCTGAGTAATATACGGTCTTCAGGGTTTCATCTAAAAAATCTTATTATAGGTGACCATTGATCTTTAAACAATTGCACTGTGGGTCGTGTCCAGAAAGATATTGGTGTTAGTCCATATATTTGCCAATTTGTAATATTGATTAGTGGAGTGGACATCATTTTTTCATTGTAAATATGCAAAAATATTTGTTAATTTTTCTTGGTAATAAAAGTGGTTGGTACAATAAGAATGAGTGTGAAATCTTGTTTGGTTTTGTTAAATGTTTTGATAAAGAATTTGATAGGCTGTGGCTTAATCTTTTAACTGAAAATTTGTGACACTTATAGAAGGCTAGAAGTGATGAGGTGTTTTAGGCTAAGAGAAGGTTCATTATGGGTTTCTACAATGAGTTCATCGTTATCTCTATTGTTTTGTAGGTTACTTGAACAATGAGATTAACTAAGAGCAAATTTTATTGTTTACAGATGGTTGCAGAGTTTTGTTACACAAAATTTGATATAATGTATGTGGAGTGATGGTTCAGATATTGAGAGGAATGATGGTAAGCTAGAAGAGTATAGTGAAAATGATAGGGAATCGAAGGATTATGGGCATATTCGTGTTGCAACAAAATTGTTATTAGTGATGATCATCGTGGAAATATCTATATCATCATTCATGACATCTATTGGCCACGTAAATCATTTAATCCTGTTTGCAGCGTTTCAATTCTAGTTGTACCTGATGTCGTTGAGCTTTTGGATAGGGGTTTGGTTACTTAATATTTGTTCTAATGGGCTTGTAACATTTTGGCCACCTTGTATTGATAATTTTAGCAAAGTTTAAACTATGACAACATATCTGGTTGTATTGCCCCCTTTTGGGATTGCCTTAAATCTTGCCCTAAAATCACATATTCCATTAAAATAAAAAATCTAAAATAGTTAAGAGTTATAACTTTACCAATTAAAATCCTTTAAGCAAGATAAATCTCGATTTAGATACTGCAATCATATTAAACAATATTGGACATATAATTCATAAGACATTATTTCTACAAGGATTAGGGATACTACATATAAGTACAAGTACATGTATATTAATATTCATCTCAATCAATTAGATAAGTCACATAATATCTATATTTATTTTTAGTATTCAACCATTATATGGGTTGAGTGACAAAGCACGATAGGGTGCCCAAAGAAACCCTCAAAGCCCAAGAGCGTACTTATTACCCCCTTGGCCCACATTTGGTAGACAAGTCTGTCATCCATCATGGGGTGGCCTCTACCTAGTGGGGATGCTTGTCTCTACCCTCCTTATTTGTGTCACCTTATCCACTTGCCTATGATTGTGACTTCTACAACAATCAACCATCATAGAGGTTGGAGAGGAAACCATGGTGTTCTGAGTGTGACATAATTGTTTGTGTTGGTCTTTGGCTAACACAATTGATTGTGGTGATTTGCTTTGCTTTCTTCTGGTCTAGATATGCTTTGGAGGATTTAAGAGGTTGATATGGATCCTGTCTTAGCATATTGAGATCTACATTGAGTTATAGTTTTATGGTGTCTGCTCCTGAGAATGGCTATGGCTGATTGTTCCTATGAGCAATCTTCTAGTTTGTATCTTAGATTGATTGTGGTGATCTGCTTTGTTATCTTCTGGTCTAGATATGCTTTGGAGGAGTTAAGAGGTTGATATGGATCTTGTCTTAGCATATTGAGATCTACATTGAGTTATAGTTTTATGGTGTCTGCTCATGAGAATGGCTATGGTTGATTGTTGCTATGAACAATCTTCTAGTTTGTTTCTTGGTGTGCTAGGTTCTTCCTTCCTGCGGTTGATGTATTGTGCTAGTTGATATTAGAGGTTGTCATTTCTCAGATCTCATGAGCTGATTCGACTCATAGCAAGAGATGTTGGGTTTTGTGTTCCAACTTGACAGAGACCGTGTGATAATTTTTTCCATCAGGTAATTCGATGTTGCGACTCGTTGATATAGATGAAATTGTGTCAGGTGATGTTATGTTGTGCTTCTATAAAGATCTTGGAGGTCCGCACCACCTTTTGTGTTTGTTTGGCTGACCTGTATTTATTACTTCATCCTTTGTGGCCGGCTCGAGAGTTTTTGGTCCTTGCGGTGGCGTGAGGTAATCATGGCAAAATTTTTGGATCTAGGCTAAGGTGAGATGCTTCACATGCTTTATTTTTCTTCCATGTGCTTTGGAGATTGTAGATGGAGTTGACGGTCTATGTGTTACATGCTACTTCCTATTAGGTTGACCTAATAGATGTTATGTTTTATTGTGGTGGATATATAAAGGAGGTTATCCTTTGGAGATGAAGTGTGAGTGATGGGTGAATGTGTACGAGGCATTGTGAAGTGCGAAGGAGCAAATGGGTAGAGAAGTAGAGATGAAATCAGTGTCAGATGCATAAACAATGAACTGTAATCAACATTTCAGAGAATGCACTTCAAGTCAGTTCATTCCTTGTAATCATTGTATCTTGATCTAAGGTTGGTGCCTTAGTTTGAAAAGCTCTTTTGTCTTGCTTTAGGGTTGGTGCCCTTGTCTGCAAGATCTTTTCAAGGGCAGTGCATTTCTTGGCTTGTGGCTTTTCCCTCATTGGGTTTTCCACATAAAAATCTGGTTTTCATGTGTTTGTGGTATCATTGCAATATCTTGTATTGGGAGTTAGTTGGATCAAATAAATAATAAGCATTTGTTGAAGTAAAAGGTTCAGTTTTAGTGCATGCTGATCCACTTACGCACCCCCAAGCATCCAAATGTGTGTTCAACTAGATCAAGATGAACTAGCAACCTTTCAAGATGAAATTAGAGAGTCAAGAGATACATAAAATTAAAAGATAAATTAAACTTAAAAGCTAGAAGATTTTTGAAATAAAACATAGGATAAATTTTTGATGGCAAGATGATGTAGGTGCGGGTATGATTCTTCATGGAAGTACCGCCAACTATGAGCATCAACCATATAGTTGTCCCAATGAGCATCAAGAGCACAATCATTTTAGTTCAACAAGATGAAGATGAACTAGCAACCTATCAACACGAAATTAGAGTTATGAGAAATAAATTAAAAAAAAAATTAAACTTAGAAGATAGAAGTTTTTTTAAATAAAACGATAAATTTTTGATGGCAAGATGATGAAGATGTGGGTATGATTCTCCATGCAAGTACCACCAACTATGAGCATCAACCATATAGTTGTCCTGAAGACCATCAAGACCACAATCATTTGTGCTTGCAAAACTCATGAAATCAGCCCTCATTATATATTGTATCTCACAAATACAAAGAGTTTGTGAAATGTCTCCTTGTACGCTTGAGCAACTTTAGGATCTCTATATGGAGCAACTCTTGTGCCATTGCCATCAATAAGAAGCAGAGTACTATTATATTTGGGACTCAATGCAAAGACAAGAAAATGCAATGAAGTGGTCATTTTGTTCTCTCTCTCTCTACCATGATTTGGTGTAGTTCTTTGAAGAATTTTTCTTTGGGATCTTGCTCTTTTGCATATATGATGACTTTCATCTTCTCATCATTGAGCCGATGCCATCATAGTGATAGTGAAACCGTGGAGAGACTTTGCACGATCCCACCAAATGTCATATAGGATCATTTTCGTAATGTTTATTGCCCTTGTAGTGCTAGATTGCCTCAATATGGTCCAATTAGTGCTGATTACCATGTTAGATAGTACCTCATTAACCTTCAGAAGTCATCACTACACAATTGTGTTGGAGGCAAAACGGTTCTCAACAACCTATTTTAAAATCAAAATAATAAAAAAATAAATTAGAATAAAATTAAAAAGTTTACTAAAGTAAATCATATTTATTATTTAATGTACCTTTAGCTGCTCCAATCCCAAGAATTGTCTAAATATGCCTTGTGACATTTGGTGGTTGGTGATGAACATTTGGATCTCTTCGACATCAATGTACACTTGTTTGATCCATTCAACTTTGTTGCCAACTTTTTGTAGTGTTAGGTTCAGGGAGTGGACAACACGAGGTGTTTGAAAAATGTGTGAATAATGGCCCTCAACTAATAACTCAACAACCCTATAGTTTTTGGTATTGTCTATTATAACTTGCATAATATTTCGGGGGCCCACTTCCTCAACGACTTGGCAAAGAATGTCAGCAATAAATGGACCATCATTCACCCGCTCTTCACAATCCATCGCTTCAAAAACATTGCCACTTTAGGAGACACTTCAATAACATTGATCAATGGACAATTTTTTGCATCTTTCCATCCATCAAATACAATGGACACCCCTATTTTGACCAATGAATCCTTGATGGGCTTCAAGATGTCTTCTACATGATTCTCTTCTCTGTCCAATAAGGTAGTGCACACTTTCTCATAACTTGGGCCCTTGTACCCCTTCAGAGCCTAATTTAATTGATCTAATTGTTTTTTGCCAATAAGGTGAGCGGACAACGTTAAATGCCAATCCATTAGCTTAGACATATCAAGCTATGCCTTGATTGGCAACCTTAGTATCCTCATTGTGAAATGTTGTTTCCAACGATCCCTTTGATCTCTTATGTATCATAGGTTGTTCTTCAGATACAAACAAAAATGGATGACCCTCTGTAGGCTCAAGAATGTAAGGTGATGGAGAGGCCTTCAATCCTTTCTTAGTCTTTAGCAAAGGATGAGCACTTGTAGCTAAGTTTCTTTGCTGCGTTGTCTACTTTTGCTTGCTCTTTTATATATACCAATCCCTGTTCCTCTACAAGAAGGCCTTTACCTTTTCACTTGCCAGGACAAAATTTAATGCATTATTGAGGAATAAAGCACAAATGTGCTTTCACTCGACTTTATGAGCTGTTATATTGTGCTTTGCAATGACGGCAAATTCAAGTGTAACCTCCTCCACCTGGAAGTTGTACCATGTCCACATATTTCCAAACAGGAGAGTGTGGGTTTGTTTTAAAGTAGGGTTCACTCCCATAGCTAGAAGAACTTGCCATTTTAATACCTGTTACAAGTTCTATAAACAACTTTATAGGCACAAACCAAAACGGAAAAAACTTCTAAACAAAACCAGAGAGATCATTTGTAAAAAGAAAGTAAAGAAAAATATAAAAAACCAAAAAAGCAACAAAAACCTACCTCTTTTGAAGGATTATTTCTCAACAATCTCTTTGAGAACAAACTAACACTTGCAAATGTGTAGAAATCACACAACCAGATTGGAGCATTCACCAATCAATCTTCAACTCTCTTTGTGCAATGGAACGCAAAACAAGAAGTTTAACAATGTAGCAAAACGTTTGTGTTTTTCATTCATAATAACATGAATGAGATAGGTTTTGCCTTTTTGTTGTTTTCAATGGTCAAAGTTAGGGTTGGGGGGTCAGATTACACTTTTTGCCCCCCAAAAACCACTTCATTTTGAAAAAAAAACAAAACAAATTCGGCATGGTTTTGGACGGTGGTGAATTTTCAGGCATAAATACGTCCCAAGTTTGCTTGGGTTTAGCAAGGCTGGACCCGGAAGTTGGATCAAGTATCCTGCTTGAACTCATACTGAAGTGCTCCAGAACTGCGAATTCGGTTTGAACTGATCAGGGACTTGGGTGTTGTAGGGGAAGGACCCGGTAAGCTTGTTCCCTAGGAGTCTTGGCAAAAAGTCATCAAAAGAAAATGTGAATATTAGACCTAACAATACCATACATTGAACATGAAGATACACTAATATCACATTTAGTGAGGGTAGTCCTAACAAAAAACTTATTTGTAATACCAACTACCTAAACCATGATTTGTAAGGTTCAAAGTTGAATGATCACAACACAACAAACCAAGCAAGCTATCCTGTAAATGGATCAACGACAGCCCACTTAAACTCATTGCAATATCTTGTAAATTGATCAATAACCCACATTTGGTTGATCCCTTAAATAATTTCTCGGGAGAAGGCAAGTTTGTGTTATAACAATTTGGAAGAACTTCTAACAAGAGGTTCCTTTTTAGCTTCTTGATTTCCAAATTTGAGTGTAAACATCCATCCACAATCTAGATGCAGGAGGTTTCAAAGCTTTCAAAGGAATAGCATATGTCTTATGTTGTGATTCAACATGATGATAAGTAAGACTAAATTTATTCTATAAAATCTATCTTCCATTGTCAAAACATGAATGTTTTAATCGCTTTAGAAATCACAATTTGACAACATGGTCTAAAATATTTGCAAGAGCTTTGTTGTTATTAGGTAAGTTACACCATAAAGAGTTAAAATCTTGATAACTAGCCCCAAACTATGAAAACATTGACTTTCCTACCACTAAATGCTTAATAGATTCTTTGGCCCACAATATTGATCAAAATATATTGGATCTTGTAAGCTTAACTGAGAAGGAACCAATAAAAGATAAATAGGATGAAGTCCCTTTCAATCAGCTTTATCTTTTGGAAACATTTATATTGTGTTGAGAAGAATTTTCTAGATTTAATTACTCTTAAAAGATTCTCAGAATCTATGACTGCTATCTTATAAGAGATACTCGAAGAACATCCTTTTCCTATTGCCTTTGCCATCAAACCACAAGCGAGGAAGAAACAAACAAGGAGGGCCAGTCTACAAATGTATCATCAAAACCATTGTAAGAATGGAAGGGTAATAAGCCATTCTTGAATTGTTTTGTAGATTATTTGCATGTTTTCCAAGAACAAGCTTACAAATATGTAATTTAAAATTACATTAGCATCACAATGGTTGTATCATTCATTTGAGTATCACAATGGTTGTGTTGGTGTGTGTTTTATACCACTACAATATGCAGGTTGAAAACACTTAATGTTTCAAGGATGAAACACTAAATATTAAATCCTCTCTTGTATAAGGACACCACGTATGCTAAAGATTGCATGAAAAGATCATAGAGGCGATTCCAAGGTTCCTTTAAATGGTGGACTTAACTCAATTGTAATGATGTGATATGCTGGTATCACGAGGTGACTTGCATTAGTTCACTAGGACTTTGTCAACTTGATCTTGAATGATATAGTTTCACAATGTACAATGAAAATATAATGACTTCTAACTTGCTATGAACCTAAACTTACGAATCTAAACTACTTCTACTTCTATGCTTGGATACAAGAAACTTGTAAATATCCTTGTAACTCTACTAGATGCAGTCTTGTCATCAACTCCACCCACCTAGTGCAATCTTCTAAGGTGTATTCGAAAGATGTTCAAATTACTACCATTTCATCTACCCACCTATAGATGCAAATCAATGAGCAAGTACCAATTGAAGTTAAATTTATAATAATGTGATCCGACCACGCAAGACAAGACTTACAATTTGTAAGAAGCTAGTGTTTTGGTCTATGATCGAGTCAAACAAAGATGCATTCACAATTACTTTTACCCAACCAATTATTCATAGCAAATTCTACTCTAAGCACTTGAAATCAAATCTATTTTAAATGAGGATTGTAGATCACCATGTAACACTCCAAAAAACTACAAGTATTCACCATGCAAACACAACAATGAATATAGAGAAAATTTGGTAGTGTATTTGCAACAATTCTCTAACGTTCTCTTTTACAAATGAGAGGAGTGAGGTTTATATAGGAGCGCCAATTACAATGAACGACCAAGATTAAATCAGAATCAATGACACAGATTTACTCAGAGAAAACCCTAATTAGGGTTGTTACAAACATTAAATGCATATCCAATGAGAATGAAGCACCACAAAATGAGCCAATGAGAAAACTCAAAGGCATGAAGACCAATGAGAAAAAAGGAAGCTGCCTAGTCATCATATAGCTTATCATCAAGAAGATATATTACTTTTTATTTCTCATTTTTAGCAAATTCTATGAACTTGAACATAATAGCCTCAAGCTCATCCATGGCAATGTTGGGTAGGTTACTATGCTGTAGTTCAATCACCTCTAATCTCTCCATGCAGGTATCAAGTATGTTGTCCCAATCTGAAGTATGCTAAGTCATAAGGGAAAGAAAACCATCCAACTAACTCTTATTAATGGATTCCATATCCCTGAAGTAAACTGATTCTATCTCTTTTAACTTTTCCAAGTTCAACAAACTGGAAGCAATGGTGAGACCAAGTAATTCCTTGATTGCAATAAGGACTTTCGAATGTACTTCAAGGATAGGGCCTTCAATATCAAGACTATCAGCCTGTGCATGCTCAAATGTAGATATCCTGATGGACAAGGAACGATACCAATGACCAAAATCATAAGCACTTCCTCTCTCAATCACTCCTCCTTGAATCAAAGCTGATATAGGATCACTCTTCAATGCCTTAAGACGAGAAATCATCTGATCTTCAATTGGCTGAAAATTTTTTCACGTCTCTTCCAATTCTTGGATCTTATCTATCAACAATGTAGTCCTTCCATAGGCTTGGACCATCCTAGTAAGGAAATCCTCTGCTTGTTTCCTGAAATCACTAACCCATCTCCTTACCTCCAAGTGTTCTTTATTACTTCTTAAGTATCATGGGACTCCTGAGAGGTGGGGACATATGGAACAAGTGCCACATTCTCTTGCCCTACTCGATTCATGTGCAAGCACATGTATTCCTTCAACCTTCTACTCTCCAATTCTAACATTGCTTTCTTCTTTTCCAACCTATTCATTCCTTCTTCAATTGCTTCAGCAGTATCCTTCAGTTCTTGGAACTCTTGCTATTTGGTTGATGACCCAATATCATAGGATGCGATTTGATAACCATTTGAGGAGACCTCATCCCTAGTCTTGTCTCCCATCTGGACAACCATACGTAAAGTGCGAGATCTTGATGCATCCCAAGTAATCTAATGGAACTTCTTCGCTTGTTTTGGTTCTTTTGCCTTGCCAATCCTATTCAGGAATGTATCAATGTCCTGAATCACGTGTACTTCTAGTCTTATCCTTTTCTTCATGCTCTCCCTTAACCAATCAAGGACAATGGACAAATCCATGCTATCCTCTAAATGATCCGCCTCATTTAGTCCTCTCGAAGCTGAAATGATCTCATCATCAACCTCCTGTGTGTCGAGACTAGGCTGTCTCATATCATCCCCCAAATCAATACCAACCGCACAGTGGGAGATGCTGGTAATATCTCTACTCTTTGCTGTACTGATTGTAATGATGAAGATTCTCCTTGACCTTCTTGAGGTAGAATCTTAGTATCACCCCCTTGTTCTGAACTCTGTTCCTTATCCTGCATTTTCATTTCCCTTACTGATGAAGAACTGGTAGTGGAAGGAGTTGTGGTAGACCTGTGGCTTTTACTTCTAGATTCCCCATTGATAGTTCCCTTACAGTTTGTAATGCCTCAGCCACGTTATCCCTCTTCTTTGAAGTTTGCCTTTCTTCATTATTGTGAATCCTAGAATGCTTACTGTCCTTTCATCACCCATAGAACTGCATTTTGTATTAACCGTCTTTGCTACCTGTGTTGAAGGACATGTCTCGAGCATTTTCCCCAATGTAATAGAGGAAGGCATACCCCGTCTATGTTTCTCCTTCTGAGTGTGATCAAATTCTTACAATTACCTTACCACTTCAAGCAATACCATCTTATCCATAGGATATTTTGGAAGTTTGTAAGGTTCTGAGGTGAATCCTTGAATCCTTATGTAAAGTGAAAGTAGGGAACTGAATGTACCAGTATCCATACTTCTTCTCCAATGTCATTGCCTCCTTAGATAATCTTCTATGTAGTCCTCCATGCAGTGAGCATGTAGTCCTCCTTGCAGTGAGCGTTTGATATGCATGGCAAAAGCATCATTGACTCTTATATAACTTGCCTTTTCATGAAGCTGAAGCTTAGGATGACAGTCATATACTTTGAATTTTCCTTTCTCATTACCCACTATACCCTTGCATATAAGTCCTGGATACATGATGTTCCTTGCCATCAAATAAATCACATAGGAACTCATATTGAATGTGCTTGTTTTTTCCAAGTTCCTCAATTGGGTGTCCAAATTATCACCAATTATCTTGGCCCAGTTAATCATCACTGTCCTTGCTGAAACCTCCTAAATAAAACATTCAACTCTCAAACATAGCACCTGGTGGAGTTTTCATGACCCTATTCAGCATGAAGATCATGTCACTATATTCATCCTTAAAATCTGTACTTACAAGCTTCTTAGGAAGTTTGGAATGGTGTCTCCTTGGTTCACTGATCCAACCTTTATTGATGATGTCCATGCAAGCCTCAGGTTTCTTTTCAAAGAGGGATTGTGCCTCTTCCTTAGTCCTTATTTGCATCCTCGGATAATAGGGAATTCCAAAGGTGTCTCCCTCACTGCCTCTTCTCCTAGGAATGCAAACACTTTCTCTTTAGATTTAATTGTCCTGGATTTTGGATCATAATGCCTCACACACTCCACCAAGAGCTTGGTACACTCAATGGCTGATGGGAATCCAGCTGCATGGTAAATGCCACTTCTCATTATGCTGACTACCATGGGGGAAGTTAAGTGATCTTTTGTTCCAAACATTCTACGCTTCATTCTTCTCATGTCCAGGTGTTCCATGTTGGTGTCCGTGACCTTCCACTTGGATGAAATCTAGGATACATGATAGAATCCCTTCATCAACCTCTTTATGTGTGCCTTACTTGCTGCTGCCCTTTGTTTTCTGCCATGTCCTTTTTCAGAGCTTGAAGTCAGCATAGTATAATAGATTAAACAAAGGGACTGATTTCAGACCTTTCTAATCCTTTTGATTTTATCCCTAAACTTCATTCCAAGACATAGAAGAGTTATGTTTGATGGCTGCTAATGAAACTTAAAATTGAAGCATTAAGAACCATGTCTGAGGACTATTGCGATAATGAGCATAAAATGGATCCTTAACTGCCCCAAACTTTTAAAAAAATCAAAATCTTGAAGCCATGATGTTCAAAATCTTAAAGTTTGCAAATAGGTGTAATCAGACTGTTATGACTTCAAAATCATGATTATATTGACTTGTTTATATCCCAAAATGCAAACATCAAGTTTCATCATTAATGCATCAATTCTGATTTCTGAGGACAACTTTGCAACCTGTCTAGAAACACTTTGAAATCAACCCAGATTTCATGACAAATGCAGCCCTATCATTAATCAAATACCCTTGACAAAATTATGAATGTATTTGAAGGGTAAAATGTCAAACTACAACTTTTGGCCCATAAGTCTGGTTTTCTGAGGACATGGTCTGCAACATATCGTCCCTCTTCGAGAAGTTTCAGACTTTACCACTGTATGCCAGCCCTATTGTCACTCAAATTTGGTGCTTGCACTCAGATTTTTCCTTCCTAACAGCCTGCAACAAGTGTTGATGGGAATTAGTGTCTTAGGAATTATCTCTGATTTTCTAAAAAAAATCGAATCTTACAGGAGTTTTCAGACTGTAAGTCTGAAAACAGCAAACTTACAGCTCCTTGAAGGCTTGGATTTTGTTTCAGATTTGTGTGTGGTGTTAGATTTTGCTTTTCAAACACACTTGATACTGATTTTTGTAGTCTCTGATTTTCATCTGCAAAATCGTAACTCCCAAGTCTGCATTTTGAACTTGGCTCTTCAGCACTTGTCTTCAATCTCCTCTTTTGAATCACATATATAC
The DNA here is from genome assembly GCA_018584345.1 of Thuja plicata. NCBI lineage: Eukaryota > Viridiplantae > Streptophyta > Pinopsida > Cupressales > Cupressaceae > Thuja > Thuja plicata. Next base: position 3,525,896 of record MU225293.1, on the reverse strand, counting down.
TTAGTCAAACTTGAACTCTTAGGTCTGAAATGACATCCTTATGGCATCTTCAATATTCAGGTGGTTTCTTTAATGTTGGACTTTCCTGTGATGGCTGTAGCTGCACTTGCATCAGAGTTGTATAAATCTGATTGCCTCTTGCCAACTCTCCTCTTACTTGCTTCCACCACCTTCTTAAATCACAATGTTCTCCTTGTCTTTTCTTTTGACTTCGGACTGTGGTCAACTCCTCTTTATTGTTTTTACTTGTTGCTGTAGGTGGTCTTTTAAAGGTGTTTTTGGCTTGGATCCCCTCTACACAGCCAATGTGGGACTAAAACCTTTACCTTGAAATCCATGTAGTAATTTTATTTAATTTCCCTTGATATTTTATTGAATTTCATTTTATATTTGCCTAAGGGAAAATTGTATCATATAGGGAAGCATCCACTTTACTTCAATCACATTCATACTCGTGAAAATCGCCACTCACAAGGATAAACTCAAGCCATTTTATTTCCAGCTGGGTGGAAATTCGACTTTATGAAGGATTAATTTCGTAATATTTGAATTTTCATCAAGTCCATCAAAAGGGGAAAATTGATCCTCATAAGTAATTACTTCTTGGCTGCCATTAATCAACATTTTAAGTAAATTCGATTGGTACATGGACCATTAAAATCTCCCAAATTTCTTTCATCTCCTTAATTCCCCCGCAAAGGGGAAAATTGAATGCCTCAAGGACTCATATTTTACTTATCTCCATGTCCATAAATTGTTCCTCATAGGGACACATACTATCCAAGACTCCATGTTTACATTCACTCACAAAAGGCCCTAGACGGGAAAAATGACCCTCTCAAGGATTGAGGGAAATTCTATATGCATAGGGACAAAATGGAGATTCATTAACCACAAGGACTTTCCCCACTTTATGTTAAAAAATATTCTAAGTATAGGACTAGTGGAAATTCGATAGGTATAGGGACTTTTTGC
>MU225293.1:3476766-3512009 GCA_018584345.1 Thuja plicata | reverse complement strand
ATCATAAGTTAATCAATCTTATAATGTTTCATCAATCAATTATTAATTAAGAATAATATAATAATTTAATATTAAATATTAAATTTCATATGATTAATAATAATATAACATATATAATATATTATTACTAATCAACATGTATTATATATATTCTAATGATCATATGACTGAAGCTACAAACATTAACAGTTCAAAGTTCAAAGTTCAAAGTTCAAAGTTCAAAATTCAAAGTTCAAAGTTTTAGGTTCGTAGGTTGGCATATTTTGAACTTGAACCATCGTGCCTATCATGGTTCAAAGTTCAAGGTTCAAATCGGGCATGGAAGAGCAAAGACAGTGATCAATAAAGGAAGTGATAAAAAGAAAAGCATATTTTGCAAAAAGTTTGTCTTTTTGAACCTTCTGATTGAACCCCGCAGTTCAAAAGTTCAAAGTTCAAAGTTCAATTTCAATGTTTCAAATTCAATGGTTCAAAAATGTCGGTTCAAAAGTACGGGTTCAAAACCCAGAGTTCAACAGTACAGTTTCAAGAATTCATAATTGACCAGTTCAAATCTTCAAAACTCAGATTAAAAAATGCAGATTCAGGTTCGAAGTTGCAAGCAACCCAATGGTTCAAATTCAAAAGTTCGAAGACCCTGGTTCAACTTCAAATAGTTCAAAGTACCTAAGTTTGAAGGTTCAAATTTATGGGAAGTATTACGAACTCCTACTTTCTTAGAGGATTATCAAATATGGATAGAATTAAATCAAATTTGTTCTCAAGAGTATCTAAAAGTGGCGATCCATGTAAAAACAGTCTCGGTGCAGGAGCAATATCTACGCATTTAACTGTTGGATTTGGCTCATTTTTGGATATGTTGATGGGACGCAAGTTTTAAAGGACCTCACCTGAGCGATTGGAAAAAGTAATATAAGGTTCAAAAGTTACAGTCTACTGAGTACGGGTCTATCAAACAATTGCAAGCTGTAACAGAAAAAGTCATACCTTATATTTTTATTATCTCTACTCATTAATGTCTTATTATAAAGTTGTATTTGTTTAAAAACAACATTATAATAAAGAGAAATCATAAAATGAAACAAGTCATTAGAGGGAATAATTAAGAAGGGATCATTTTTATTGTTGGGGATATTTTTCAAGAATCAGTTATGAATAACTGAAAAGGCTACAAGAATGAAGGAAGACTATTTATTGTAAAAACTTTCCAAATGGAGGGCTTCTTTTTCAGAAGTCTGTGGGCTACCGAAGGAGAGAAGATTATTTTCTGAGTTTTGTGATTGTAATAGAGAGGAGGGAAAAATGGATTGATATTTTTGCAGATTTGATGGTGGAACAGGGGTAGAATAATATGAAGGTTATTTTACTGTGTTTTTAAGAATAAGGAGAAATAAATTTCATGTATGTGTGTTTGAGTCTTTCTCTGATTGGAGTTAATACGTGGGTTATTTTCAGCCATTTTTATATGCTATCTTGCTCCATACCATCAAGTATATGTGTGTTATAAAATCTGTAGGTTTTGTGCATTTATATATGCAAAAGTAAAATAATAAATCCTCTTTCGTTTCTCTGTTTTAGGAATATTAGATAGAAGGTCTGTAGGCCATTTATTTGTCTTTCTCAATCTTTAAATCTGTATTCGCATTCATCTTATGCTGATGGATGAATGCTATTCTGCCTTTGTGTCTTCTGGTTAGAGGTTTATTCTATATTTTATTGATTGTAAACCTAAAGAAAGGAGTTGTACCTTCATATCAAAATTCAGAGAGCACTTGCACATCTCATTGCAAGTGGGTCAACGGTTAGTTCTGGTTTGTCTTCTGATTTCGGGTGTTTAAGAGTCATTTGTGAAGGAATTTTCGGAAGGACAAATCTGTTAACTAACAATTAGCCTGCCATCCAAGAATTTGTTTGCTATTCTTGAAACCCCATCCTTTTGTTCCTCACTCTTGGAAACTCTCATACACTAAAAGTAATTGTGAATCATCTTTCATGTCAATAAATTCAATATAGAGGTTGTTAGTGAGGTATAATCCTTATAAGAGAATCAAAGTATAATAAAAAAATGTTGGTATTGTGGTCCACATGTTGCATGTATGCCTTGAGGAAAGGATAACTTTTATTGTGTTATTTGAGAAAGGAAGTCATGGAATGCATCTCGTGTATATATACTTTGGTGTATCAAAATATAGAAGTATGGTGGGTGGGACCTGTGAGTCATTTCAATGACTTGAGTAATGTAAGGTTTCCTATCCAATAGCAATGCGGAAATCATTAAGAGGATCCTTAAGTTGACTTTGTGATTCATTTTGGGTTTAACCATAGTATCATACACAGGTTAGGAGTCTCTTTTGATAAGCTAAAATTAGAACACTGTGCAACACATCTTTTCTTAGTCAGGTACAAGTAAATATTTCCAGATATGATAGTCTTTCTATTTTGATTAAATGATGGAAATATAAAAGATATAGTTGGTCGAGCTTGGGGAACAATAGTTCTTCCTAACAAAACTTATTGGATGATTGTAGATGTTGGTGTGAACATGGTATATTACATAACTATTTTCATGTTAGGTCCTTTTCACACTTACATACTTAGGTCATTTACTTTTTGTGTTTCATATCATAGGAATTGAACACTTGTCATGATCTTAGTATGTCCTATTGTTTCATCATTTTCTTTATGAGAAGGGGTTCCTCATTGAATATTGTACTGGTTTCATTTATACATCTACTCAATTCATTGGGTTCATAGCATTTTCATTGCTTCTCTTTCGTGTGAATGGTTGTTTAAATTGTAGGCGATCCTTGGCTCTTGTGGCATTGATCAACAAGTTTTACATGGTATCAAAGCACCAAATCTGCAATTCTCACCCTTTTTTAGAGGGTTTTGCCAAGAGCTTTGAAATGTATGTCTTTATACCAAATGGACCTCGTTATTGAATTCAAAAGGCTTGAGAATCAATAAATTGATATATAACTCAATAGGGTTTGGGGCTAGAATTTTTTTGATTTCTTTTAGGGGTATTTAAAAATTGCCATTGAACTTTTGTACAACTCAAGGGATCCATATGATTTTATATGATCATATATAGTCACTGTACATCCGTTGTTCTCCACTGCTGTGTACATTGTACCAGGGGATATTCCTTCTCTGCAACCTCTTGCATCAAATGATACAAATAGCCAAGTTTTTGTTTTTCGTTTTATTGAGTTGTGGGTAAAAGCTGACATCAATAGTGTCATTAGAAGATTAATGTGCAGTTTTTTGTGTTTTTAGGCCCTTGGTCTTATTGGCGATTGGGGGCCAAGTTTAAGGCTGTTCATGGTGGGGGTTGAAGCCCTTGGTTACCCCTAGACCAAGGGGTTACACCCTGTGATTGCACCACCCCCTACAACTCCACTTTAACAACTAGAGCAGAAACTAAAAAAGCAGAAAAAACAGCCAACCCAAATCAGGGTGGTTTAAAAAAGTGTTTCAAAGCAGCTTGTTTTCTCAAAATACCAGGATCCTTTTCCCCTAACCTTGTTTTATTGATACCAGAGGAACACATAATAAGATTAGTATCTCCACCTTCAGGCCTGTTTCGGAAGAGACATTCATCTTCGAGTAGTCTATGACTCTATAGAGGAGTTCCTTTTGTTTTTGTCTTCAGTTCTTTTTTTCTTGAGGGGAGAGGAACCACTGGCTGCACCATCCACAAACCTTGAAGTATTGGGGGAGGCATCCATCTTTAAACACACTTTAGTGACATTCCTTATATTCTCTTCTTTCTAAATCTCTTCAAATGGAGAAAAAGAAGCCTCCTTAGGGGTAGGCTCTTTTTACCTCCAGACATTGTAATTTTTCTTACTGCTGCAGCATGTAATAGAAGTATACCCTACTTTGCTACAAAGGTGGCAAAGGGTTGGAGATTTTTCATAATTAATCTTCTGTACTCAAACTCCATATCTGGAGGATGAGTTAATTTGGGTAGGCAGCACTTGTTTTTTTTTGCACAAACACACAAATTCTTGCATATAGAAGCCATTTCTTAGATTTAGTGACCTTACCTATAGCACCATAACACACAAATGAGCTGGCTATAAACATAAGGATCTTTTCACTCCAAAATTCCAACAGTAATCCAGGCAGATGAACCCAAACTCGAAAGTTGAAGGAGTATCCTTTGTGGGGTTAAAATTAGGAGCTCACTTTTGGAGGCACAAACCATTCCACCCCATAAACCAGTGCTTAGCTGAAATAATTCTATTGCAATCCTCCAAAATGGAAAAGAAAAAGAGGAAAAAATCATACAATATTGATTTTATCTCTACATCGCTGAAAAGATTCCCAAACCCGGAGGACAGATCTTTGTGATTGAGATTATGTTGGGTGAGTAACACAGAATCTACCAACAAGAGACAACCCAAGCTGAGCAGAAGCTTCCTCAACAAGAGTCTGGAACGTTAATTTGGATCTGGTCTTCCAGTTCATTCTCAGTCAAGATTCTAGGGACAGACCTATGATCAGCAGCAGGGAGTGAAGGAACAACACCCTTTTCCATCAGGTCAGATCCATGAAAATCACAGCCTTAGTTCAAACTTCCATACCAGCATTACTAGAATCAAACTTCAAAGCATGGGGAGAAGAAACAACTAACTCACCATTCCTTAGAGAAGAAATAGCAACCCTAGAACTGTTCTAAGCACAACCCTTCATAGCATGCACTATAAACTTGGAGACATCTCTAGGAGAAGAATCAACATCAATAGACTTGACAAATACCCTTGTCCAACCAATGTAGATAAGAGTTTTGGCAGATCTGCAGAAGTGATACTCCTTTCAGAGGCCCCACCACCCAAGAGGGTGAGAAACCCTTTTCGCAGCTCCAAAAACTTACCATCATCAAAGACCGCCTCTTTAGAACCCTTAGACTTAAATGGGCTTCTACTAAAATATCCAAAAGGAGCTCATCTTAATCATCAAGTACATCATCAATGCCTTCATACCCATCTAACGAGGAGAAACTAGTTGGAGAAAAAGGAGAAGAAAGATCTTCATCCCCGTTCAAAAGCAAAACATTCTTCTCTTTAGCACAAACCTGAGACCTAATAGCCATACCTAGGTTAGTTGGAAGACACACATCAAAGAATTTGTTGTCCTCTTCATTCCAAGAATGGGACCAAGGTTCAATAGGTTCTTCAGAGGTTCCACGAAAAATTGTAGGAGAGGTCTGCCCACTAACCCCCACCAAAGCAATTTCCATTACAGGGAGAGACTAGCGTCATCATTTCTTATGGCTTTCCACACATTAGAAGAGGGGCAAAGGCCCATAGAGTCCTGTAAAAACATGGAGGGGCCAGGGTGATCTCTACTGCTAGAAACAATGGACCCTCGCACTCTGGTAGCTCGAGCAGAGAAATGACCACTAGAACATGATTTCCATCATCGTCTGGGTCATCTTCATCCGAACCATCTGCATCGTTACGAGAGCTTAGGGTTACAACATGTTCCCTAGCCTTTCGTTGCAATTGTCCTCATGTTTGAACCATCTCATCTCTATGTTACTCCAACCCAACATTAAAAAAATGAAACTCTAAACCTAACAATAATTAGAGTTACGATAAAGACATTAGATGAAAATTTTCTTGATGAACTTGTTATTTTAGTTTGAAGTCGTCTTTTTTTTGTTTTGACTTTTACTATGTATATTTTGCAAAATATGGGGCCATTTTTTTCGCTTCAAGGGTTCTAGTCTTGCATGTCGATCTCTAATTTGTATATTTGGAGCCCATCATTATAAAATCATGGATTTTTCAATTCATTCTTCTATAGTCACCTTGAATAAAGGGAACTTTAAGTCTTGGCAAGACAACATCTTGAAATATCTCAGGTGGCTTCATCTCCTACCCCATCTCTATCGACTTGTCCCCAAACTAGGTACACCTAATCGAAACATAGCATGGGGAAACAAGAATGATCATGTCCAAAGATTGAATAGTAGAAGTGTTGACTTTGACACTTTGTTTCATCTCACATATAAGTTCCCACACTCTTTGGACCAAAGTTTAGGAGATCTTTGGAGACTTGCTTCACTCTCCATTCCTATATGGTCTTGTTTATGAATGATTCTTTGGCTTTTATGACTCCTAATCCAGATTTAGAGGCTTCATCTTCTTTATCTATAAGTTATTATCCAAAGATTGAGGATTCTTGTATTCTAACATTGGTAGATTTATCTCTGAGTGTTCATATTGAGAAATCTAGTGTGAGCACATTATTATCGTGTATGACTAGTATAATTGGATGACATATATTGAGATTGTTAGAAATCATGTTAGTGTTCACATTAGTAAGAATAATAATGTGCTTGAAGTGAAAAGAAAAGTGAGTTGTAGTAACAACTCACGAAGTTGTTCTAGGTGATAAAATATTTATTTAAGGAGTGCTTGTTTGTATGTTTTTTGAATTGTTGAAACCATAGAAGCAAAAATTTGCAAAAAATCCCGATTATACCTGATTAATCCTGAATCCCAAAGCCAATCAAATTTTCCCTGAAAAATCCTAATTCATGAAAAAATTGTTGATCAATTGTTGACTCGATTTCAATGACCTTTTGCATTCAAAGTGCATTGAATCATATTAAAGTCCCTAAAAATGACAAAATACTATAAAAATTCATCGCAAAAACCTACAAACCCTACAAAAAACTCACGAAATTGACGAATCACTCAGAAATAGGGTTGACTCCAAGATGGAAGCGAAGTCAATGTGGAATTGGTGTGGAAAAAAATTGTAATTTTGCCCCTTTAGTTTTCTTTCCGACCTCGGGAAAACCCTAAATAGAGGAGTGGGAGAAGCAATGACAGTCATCAACGAAATTTGAAAGGGCCTCAATCATCCTAAATTGTGGGGGGCATGTGAGATAGTGTCGAAGCAACTAATGAATTTGTTCTAAATCACGGTTTCAATAAGACCCGAGTTCTCTGCACGCCTCACCCCATGGATTCCAATGAGATCAAATATATAATTAATATGATACGCTAATTTTAAAATTATAACTATTATGCGCTATTATAGATGGCCCTTTAACGGGGAATTGGCAAACCCCTATAGTTTATAATTAATATTAGAAAGTAGCTTCGAAATTTAAATTATTATTGATTATTAATATATATTAATAACATAGAAGCTGAAAACGACAAAAAATCGCAACTATACCCGATTAATTGGTAGTGGACATGTGCAACGATTTATTCCCCCAAAAATTGGGATTTTTTGGTCAACAACTTTCAAAACCTTTTTTGCAATTTATTAGGCGATTAATTGGCAAAAAGCGAAGGTAAATCAACAAAAATTTGTGGTAAACTAGCAAAAACCCTAAAAGCAACGCTAACGGGAAAAACTTGCAAAAATGTGATGTGATTCTTTACAAAATCGACACACGACGCTAAAGACGCATTCGATAAATTTGGGTCAAAAGTGTTGCAAAAACCTGAAGTGTTGTGGAGTCAGGAAGTAGCGTGGGATATAGGCAATTACAAACAAAATTTTCTTCTCTTTCTACATTGAATATTTGTATAGCTTGATTGATACTATTTCTTTCTCAACATTGATTTTGTTTGTATAAATTTCAAATATTTAAATTGTTGCAATATGAAACAAAAGAAGACTGTAACAAAGCTTCCTTGTTTATTTGTTGCGATATGATCTAAAAGAGCAGGGTAACAAAGTTTTACCTTATATATTTTGGAGAAAACAAAGAACCCTACAATAATCATTATAATAATTTTAGGCTTGTCAATTATTATATAAGTTCTTACGATTAATCAAATTGCTAGATATTTGAAACTCTACTAAAAAATTAAATTAAATAATTCATGCAATTCAATCACTAAGCTCAACATATATAAAGTTGTTTTGGTATTATACATGTGTATATATCACTTCACATATGCGTATATCATGCCAACTTTGTATATAATTGTTTGTTGAGTATATATAATAAAAGGAACTTGAGAGAATTCTAGAAAAAGAGAATTCTAGAAAATGAATTCTACTTATATGAATATGAAGATTTTCTTTAATTGACAATATTTTGCAAAGAAAGCTTCATTCTGATTTAAAAAAAAAAAAAAGCCCACTTCATATTTTGTTGCTACTTCAAATCATAACTTGATTGAAATTTATACAAACAAAACCAATGTTAAAACTTTGAGTCCTCCAAGTTAAAAATATATTAGGAGGTTGTGCAAGTGCTTTGAATCTTTTATATAAGTCCTTTATCATCTATGCTAAGGAATTGTCCTTTAATTTTTAAAAAAGTAGTTATTGACTGTTTTTTCTTCAATATTTCACATTTTTTTTTGCAAATGTCTTTTTCCTGGTTTTTTTGCTGTTTTTTTACAGAAAATCCTTCTCCTCTGGTTTGCTGGTTTATTCCCCAAACGATTTCTGCTTCTATGAGACTCAACTTGAAACAACTCAATATATTAAGTAGTTGTCTCCTACAAAATAGGATATTACTATCCTATAAATACGTAATAGTTTATTGAACGAATAGGGTGGAATATAGAAACAATATTATTGTGTTTTGTGTAAAGAATTTTTTATGATTCCCCTTTTTCCGATATGGTATCAGAGCGTAGGAATTTATGGGAGTAATTTCAAATGGCTATTCTGTTGTATCGCCAAACTTAGAATAATGGAACGAAAATTGCTATTCCCAAGTTGTGTGATTTGAAGTAAATTAAGAGGTGTTATAGAGTTTATGCTTTTTAGGCTTGTGCAGTGGAAACAACCGATCCATTTTTGGAGGGGAGAATATCTATGCTTATGATCCCTAGCTGGGCCCTCCTAGACACGCTATGGTCAAAACAGATTTGCCATTTTTGAATTTGTCATTCGGGTGTATAACCTGCGTGCCGAGTCTTACTCTCTTTGGCGATTTCTTATGTCAAGATCGGCCTCAGTTTCATTGATTTGGGAATTCTATCACTAGTTAGTGATTATTGGTTATCTCCATTTTCCCACAGTTTTATTACATGATCGTGGCTTCCCACATGATTGGTAGATTTATATCTGCATTGACATTAAATTCTCACAAAGGAGCCTGAGTGGAGTTTGGTGGCGCTGTAGTGCATATTTAGCATGATGATTAAAGCGTGAGCATGAAATGAACTCTCGACCTCTGAATTTCTGTGGAGTCACGACTTTCACCCTTTTAGAAGTGTGAAGTACAATATATATATATATTTCTGCAAGCCCTGTTGCAAATGTCTTGCGTTGGCTTTCTTGCTGGACATTTTATCTTTTCAAGGCCATATTCACTCCTTTCGGGTGGTCCACGCTTTAACATTGGGTGGCTATATTCTCTTTGAGCCTGCGATTTCAATAAGTGTGATATTGATTCAAAGTTGTATTTGCATCTGACTGTTACACAACACTTGATCACAAAAAGCCCTATTGATGTGCTTTGGAGACCTACACGCATTCTTTGGGAGGCATTATTAATGTTTTTGGTTCTTGACTCGTCGATGGTCTCGAGATCCCTCTTTCAGATATGAATATATGTTTGGCACTACATCTGCAGTTTCAAGCCACAGTTGTGGAGTTTGCCTTACGTTAGTAGAATTTCATGTTCTACTTCGACGAGTGCATGTGCTTTGGTGTTGGATTGGTATTTTGTATGTTGGTATTTGATTATTTTCATCTTCATGTCATTGTTTTTCACAATTGACAAAATTGAGCTTCAAAGTCAAATTTGCTAAGTAGCAAATCAATTGGAGGTAGGAGGCAATGGAGGAAGGACAATCAGTGTCCTCGTCAGTCACCAATGACGGGGCTGTGTATCAGCTTTGGTGGCATTTCATTTTCTATTCTTTTTAGTATGGTGTGTGAATGTTGGAAAAATTGAATATATTGGAGGTAGGAGGCAATGGAGGAAGGAGGACAATCAATGTCCTTCAGTCACCAATGACAGGGCCGTGTATCAGCTTTGGTGGCATTTCATTTTCTATTCTTTTTAGTATGGTGTGTGAATGCTGGAAAAAATGAATATATTGGAGAGTAGATGACTGTAGATGTCCTCTGACTGCCGTACTTCGTTAGAAGATGATCGTTCAATGAATACGTTCATTGGCAATGGTGATCATCTGCAACAAGATCTAGACAGTACTCTTCACCATGATATGATTCACTTTTTAGTGTTCTTGGTTGTGTGAATATGTGAAAATTTCACAATGTGGGGGGGGGGGGGGGGATAATAACCAATGTTCCATTCCCATTTTGTGCCGAAATGACTAAAGTCAAGGGCAGCTTCCAGTGGCAGTGGTAGCTATCTATGCTGTTCGAGATCAAGCAACAATGATTGGTAACAATGACTACAATTAAGGGCTTTGTGTTCTTATGGAATGTAATGTTTAAAGCCTTTTCTAGTATGGATTTTTCAGATTTGTGATATGTATGTTGATTTCTATATAACTTCCCTTATGTACAAGCATAGTAGCGGACAAAAGCACTAGAGTAAGTTAGTTCATGGATCTTGAAAGGGTTTATGGGAGGATCTAGAAAACCACACAAGGTGAACAGATGAGTGTGTTCCTGTTCATGTCGACGTTTGTGGTAAGCCTGTGTGAAAACCATGAAGGGTTGATGGGAGGTGCCTTTCATTTTGGCTCAAGATCACGAGCCACAAGAGTTGGGCTTATTGTAGATGAAGGGTGTGACTACCATGTTCACTATTAGATTTTAGGCAGAATAATAGAAGTTGCAAATGATTCAATACAAATAATACGTGCTTCTTCATTATCTTTGTTCAATACCTTTGCATCTATAGAGGAGTTCTGTACCCTATTTTATAGGAAACCTCTTGAACTACTTTCCTTATTATGTTGAGTTGTTTTAACAACTCAACATTCACACCACTAATAAAATAACTTATTGAACAAACCTTGTGACTATTAATAATATTAAGTTGTTTATGAACAACTTCATATTATGACACCAAATTATTTTATGCATTCTAATATTCCTAACACCTAGTTGTGAACACTAATTTAGTGTGAACATTGGGTAAAAAGTACATCACAATACTTGATGACCACACAGTAGCTCACCAAACACTAAAGATAAGAGTAGGGACATATACATCTACTCATGGAACCAAGGATAGGGACTAACACATCTATCTAATGTCTTACATCAAATTTGGATAGGGACAAACACATCTATCCAAAAGCAAGGTCATGAACAGGGACATACACTTCCGCTCACAACAATTATGATTGGGGACACACATCCAATCATAATTTTCAACTTATGTGACTAGGGACAAACACTTCCAATCACTTAACTACCTCGTGAATGGGGAGAAACACATCCATTCACTAACAACCAAGAAATGTGATTTGGGACATACACATCCAACCATAATATAAGAAATTTGAGAACCCCAAGCCCTCATCATTGCGTATGCAACCACTATTATTGGATTTTTGCCACTCTAATCACAAATAACATGAGAGGGTTTGCCATTGCCACTTGGAAACCGATCTTGGCTTTAGTCTTTTTGGCACAAGTTGATTTATCACTAAAACAATTTTGCAACCTCGTCGCTAGTGATTGACGAGAGGTCGCTAAATTTCCTCCAGCTTCCTGTGCCTCCATCCTTCAATAGTTTGCTACTTAATTATCAAATTTATCTTTGCGGCTTAGTTTTGTAATACCCCCCATAATATGGACGTTGCGTACAAGCGATAGTGCATCCAATTACAATTGAGGCAATTTTTATTTTTGATCATTTTCTACATTTTGATACAACAATTAAAGACTGAAGAAATGAACCCTATTCTGAACGAAAGCTTAGACCTTGACTTTGACAACACACTATTTTTAATGGACTACTATGATAACACTATTTGGCAAAATATGTCTATTAGGACACACTCAATTTACAAACTTTAGACTATAAAAACAAAACTAAATACCATTAAAAAAGATGATACCTTCATTAGACTTTTATTCCCAAAACCTTGACACTGATATTTATAATACCTCTAGTGTGCAAGCTTTGAGCAAAACATCAATCACTTCCCCTATCAATGAAACAATGAACCGATCCTCACAAGTCAAATTGCCCATTGAGGAGAAAATGCACATATCAATGTGCCAACCCTATAAACATTGTTTTCATGTGGGCAGAAAATAGATCTGCTCTGCAAGAGTAAATGGGCCACTGAAAGGAAATTTCTCTAAAGGAACCTCTGGCGATCCTTTAGTAGCCACAATAAGTAAATCGCCAAATCAAATCATAGCCTCAAACTGAAACCATCGATCAGGCAGATTTGTGGCGAGGATACATGAGCCGACCAGATAAACACAAGAATTTCCACCCATCACAACAATTGGACCACACACACAAAGAAACCAATGACAAGATGCCATAGGAAACCTTGATTTGGCGAAAGTTTAATGTTCAGTCGATGCAAGCAATATTTCTAATGGAAGCACTTATGAGGATACATGCCACGTATGATGAAAGCCCTAGAGATGCTCATAAAGTGTGCACTTAATGTGATTTAGTCGTTGCCTTTGCCTCAAGGATTATTGATCACATATAGATTACGCCGGGGTCTTCCCACACAAGCCTTCTAAAGATAATAGGCCATGGAAACATGTCACGTGTAACACCATGGGGACCACAAGGCTTTCTTGCATGAGATCAAGTTACTTATTGGTTTAAGCACACCCAATCATCCCTCCATTTACAAAGCACATAATCCATGAACAAGATAAAGTGATCTAGCAAGGAGGTTCGAATGATCAGTTCCAAAGCCAACCTATAAACAATAATTGCGAGTTCACAATCGCGTGAATCGCCATCATGACTTATGCTGCACTCATTTATTGCTTAGCAACACGAAGGTGGCATCGATCTTCAATATTGAGACGCGAGACGAAGCAATCTTAAATCCCTACAGAAAGATCGCAAAATCTTCTCTTCTCCTTTGTGTTGATAAAATGCATAATTCGATTGTTCGATTACGCCATGTTGTGCTTGCGACATCCCTGTGAATGGCTTACTTGAGGGCCTCTTGAGCACAAACCTAATGCCTTATTCGTGAACTGGAAAGATTGAACTACCTAGTTAAAGCGCAAACCTGAAGCCACGGGCTCTTGTGGACCAAAATGAGGCTTCTTCCCTTGATAATAGTGTACGCCTTTCCTTTCGGGTTGAATCCACCTCATGCGCTTATGATGATTATGCACAAAAAATGACCTAGTTCATTATCACCAAAAAATAGGCACAAAGTCTACAGCCGCATAACGTATTAGATTTTAGGTAGAATAATAGAAGTTGCAAATGATTCAATTCAAATAATACACGCTTCTTCATTATTTTCGTTCAATACCTTTACTTGTATAGGAGTTCCATATCCTATTTTATAGGAAACCTCCTGAACTACTTTCCTTAAAATGTTGAGTTGTTTTAACAACTCAACATATGTACCACTAATAAAATAACTTATTGAACAAATCTTGTGACCATTAATAATATTAAGTTGTTTATTAATAGCTTAATATTATGACACCAAATTATTTTATGCATTTTAATATTCCTAACACGTAGATGTGAACACTAATTCCCAACACTAAGGGGGGAATGTTAGAAATCATATTAGTGTTCACATTAGTAAGTATAATAATGTGCTTCAAGTGAAAATAAAAGTGAGTTGTAGTAACAACTCATGAAACTGTTCTAGGTGATAAAATATTTATTTAAGGATCGCTTGTTTGTACGTTTGTTGAGTTGTTGAAACAACTCAATATATTAAGGAGTTTTTCCCTACAAAATAGGATATTACAATCCTATAGATATGTAATAGTTTATTGAACGAATAGGGTGGAATATAGAAACAATATTATTTTGTGTTAAGAATTTTCTATGATTCTTCATTTTTCTGATAGAGATCACATCATCTCCACCACTTGTTGTTTCGAGTGATTCTTTTTGGTTGGTTCATCGTAGTCTTCTAGATTTGGTTCATTGGGATGAATACTTGACTGATTTTGTTGGTTTTTTTTGTGAATCTTATCTTATAGACTTGGAGGATACACTAGAGGACATCCATCTCCTCTTTTGATGATAGTCTTATTGTAGCTGTTGACACACCAATAATGCCTTTGGATCTAGTTCTTCATTTGTTTTGGTCCATTGTCTTCATTTGTTGGACTTGATTTGGTTATGGTATACTCACATCGACATTAGGATACTTCAGTAGAGCTTAGAGACAATAACATCATCCCACATTGTAATCTTTCTTCCTTAATGGAAAGACATCTTGCGTCTTTACCGAGTTTTGCTTCTTTCCAATGGGTGTAACATGGTCTGACATTCTTGAATCTTCATCATCATCCTTTGTGGAGCATCCATAACCACAAGAGATTATACATTTTCGGGGCGCTACATAGTCTCTCTCTCTCTCTCTCTCTCTATGGGGGGAAATCTATTGTACATTCAGGGTCGGGTTGAGTTCTCCCTCCTTCCAACACCTTTACATGTTTGCATCTTTTCGCTCTTTTGTAAAGGTTAATTTTTATTATCTTATTCCATATGTGAGAGATTTGTTTGTACATGGGTATCTAACATGTTCTTATAGTCGGGACCAATCCTTGGATATCTGCATGATTTTTCATACTCCGTAAGTTGCACTTAAGTGGGGGTGTTGGTATGAGCTTGGTATATAACTAGTTTCATATTAGGTATATAACTTGAGCTTACTTAGGTCATTTTTTTTGTCATATCATAAGATTAAGACATTGGATATGTTCTTAATGTGCCCTAGGGTTCATCCTTGTCTTTATAACAAGAGTTTCATCATTGTATATTGTACTAGTTTTATTTCTGCATTTAATAGATTTTTTGGTTTCATAGCATTTCCATTAAGATTGTAGGTGTCTTTGGCTTCTGTGAGGTTGATCAAACAACTCTTATAAAAGAGGTGTAATGTTTTTGTAAATTTTGTTTCTGCATTCTTTCAAGTTAAGACAAATTATGTGAATCAGCACCAGAAGAAAGATAAAATATTAAAATATATAGTTGCTTGCACTTGGACGACAATATTTCTTTCTAAAGAGTAGTTACTGGATGGCTGTAGAGATGTGATGTATTGCAAAGTATGCTGCCTTTTCAAGATGAGATAAATTATGTGATTCAGCATCAGCAGAAAATGCAAAAAATATAATATTGCAACTGCTATCATTGCTTCTTGTTGGCAGCTAATCAATCATGTCTTACACCAAGCAATCTATGCAGCATTTTTCTTCTTATTCGTTTCTCCTATTCATGCCTTATTTGCTAGTTTCTAGAGTTCTTTCATGAATTCTTTATTGGGCTCAGGTAAGTTCTACATTGATATTTGTAATTCGTATCTTTATTTACATTTTGGTTGATTGTGTGTTACATGACTTTTATTACCAGAAAACTTTTATCTTTTTGCTGTGCTTTAAGGTTACACTTAATTTGCCTTATTTGAACAGATATTCTTTACGACTCCTGGTCACCAGCCATGACTGTAGGTTCCATCTGCATGAGCATCCTCTCAATGTTATCGAGTGCTACCACCAAGGTTTGTAAATTGGATCTAATCTTATGTTTGTTTATGGGGCATTGTCTATTTTACAGGTTTCCACCCTTAAGCTGACCATTTAAATCCTTGATTTGTGAACTTTAATATGCTCCTGCCTTTGAAATGCAGCAAAGGCCACCAGATAATGACCGTTACGTAAAAAATTGCAGAAATGGTAGATCACCTAAAGATACTCAGTGGTGGTTCCATGATGATAAGGTGTAATACGTGTACTGTGGATGCTTGCTAATAAATATATGGGTCAGCAGGGTGTTCTCCTCAAGTCCTCTAGAGTAGAACACCTTTTTTAGCATTATCTGTAAATGCATTGAGTCAGAAAAAATCTTTCTGTAAGTGGTTATACTTGTGAATGGTCACCGAATACTGGTGTATTGTTAGAGGAGTTATCTACTGTCAAGTAAAGAACTTATTTCTTGCTGATATTCTACCTGTGGTCAAATATATAAATGCTTATTATTTCTGCCTTCCAAGCAACCAGATTGTTTAATGCATTTTCAAGTTTTTATGATGAAATTGGATATTAGACTTTTTTTCTCCCCCAACTTTTGTATATTTTTCCGGGAGTTGCAAATGATATGTACTTTGAGACCAGTGTATATAAAAGAGAGATTAATGACAAGATCAATTTTTACTGGGCTTTCTTAATTTAAGCATCTATGTTCTTCTATTAGGTGAGGAATTAATCAATTTATTTGGCACTAGACATCTCGGATTTTAGATAAATAAGAAGGTTTCCATGAATGGTCTTTTCAATTCCATTAGCATGTTTTGTGAAGGTGGATTATAAGCATTCTGGATCCCGATTATGTTGACAGAAATAGAATCAAATCGCCATTGAACCAATTAGATTAAAAGGGCAATTTTTCGTACGTCACTGTTTATAGTCAGTTTATGTGCATAGTGGCGATTGTGCAAATTTTTTGTTTGATTGATGCAATAACAATCACAATTCTAAAGTATCTCTCTTCTGTCATCTGTTTCTGCATTATGCATTGCACATATTATGTTTAATTCTTTTCGTTTCTTAATTGTGCTTTTTCTCTTTTTTTCATTCAATTCCAATCTTTCTTTTTTTTTAATGTGGTTGAATCTAGATTTTAGCTTTGTCAGAGCCCAAAGAGACTACTTATGGGGATCTCTTTCAGCATGCTTTATTGTTAATTTTAGTGTCTTGGTCCCTCACCTTGTTCAAATATGTGAGCTCAATGGTTCAGACGAAGATATACAAGCCTTTGAGCAAGATTGTCCAATAAAGATACACATCCTGTGAACATATCAGCTCAGCGAAAGCACATCGCCTGTAGCTCAACAATCCAACAGGGATTTGAAGTTTGAACCTTGTTGGGTCCAGAACCACTACACTCTATCTTAATCTGACTTTTTGATCTTTAATGTTTTAAAAACATTTTTCTTTTCCATTTTATCCCTCCCATTTTATTTATTTATTATAGTTTCATCTTTTAACTACTTCTATTGTTTTCTGTTAAACATTTTTCTTTTCTATTTTATCCCTCCCATATTATTTATTTATTATAGTTTCATCTTTTAACTACTTCTATTGTTTTCTGTTATCTTCATTTTTCTTTGAATTTTGTGCTCCCTTGTTGCTTATTTTCGAATGTTGGTCAATTTAGGATACATCTATCAACATATTTATTCAATTTTTATCATCCTATCTTTTTATTAACTTTTTGTTATATATTATTGATTGCATCTTCTAATATTTTTCTAAGTTAACAATGATCTTATTTTCATCCCTTCTGTTTTAATTTTAATTATATTTTTAATTATTGTATATAATTCTCATAAATGTTTAAAATCTATTATTCATCTTTTTATTTTAATTTTTTTTGTTATTTATTATTAATTGCTTCTTTTATTTTTTTTCTAAGTTAACAATGAATCTTATTTTCACCCCTTTTGTTTAACTTTGATTATATTTTTGATTATTGTATATAATTATCATATTTATTTTGTTTAACTTTGATTATATTTTTAATTATTGTATATAATTATCATATTTATTGTAACTTTTTAAAATCTGTTAGTATAGGTTCTTAGTCTTTTATTTTTATTTTTTCTTTACTAATTTTTTTATAGGTAAGAGGTTAGAGTCAAATTATTTTATTAATATTTAACCTATTTACAGCCCAACTCTCTAGGGGCGCCGATAGGAAAGAGTTGGATAGAGAAAACTGCCAGCCTTGTCCCGTGAAATAAAGATATAAGTTCCTTTGTTTATAGATATCCTGCATATGCTACGAGTTTTGGATGAGGGAAAAGGCTTCCTCATTTACATCCTTTATCGGAAGGAGGACATTACATTATGATGATGACTTAACATTCCCTTTTCTTTATATAAGAGTTACATTACATACATTCATAGGCTTCCTCATATTCAGTCTTTGTATGAGGAAACAATTACATTATAATGACTTTACCATCCCTTTTATCATGCGGGTTACATTGGCCTTGTTTGTCCTTGGTATACAATAATATTACTCGTGCACTTCTGTTCTTTAGAATCTTCTATATACAGTTTTGGGATCTGATTTTGGTTCCATCTTGTTCTCCTTTGATACTTGCAAATCTGCAAAATAACCTCACACCTTTTGGGCTAAGATCATTCGTTAGTGTCCATCATAAAAAATAGATAAAACACTAAAGTCTGTTTTGTAGAGCTTTTAGAATTCAGATTTAGTTAGTGAAGTTGTAAGGTCCTTACACAACATAGTCCGATCCTTTTGTTATACATTATCCATACTTTACTTTTATAAGTCACGAGCTACCCATCCTTAATTATACATAATGTCTTTTATTCAATTCCACTTGTTCTATATATATTCAAATGCAAATGCCCATAATACTTTGATCCGAATGCAAACTACATAGCAGATGTAAATGCAAATGCTACATATATCATTGCAACTGCAAATGCAAATGCAGATGCTACAAACCACTTACCGAATGTAAATGCTGTCTATATACCAATGAACAAACAATACTTTGATCTTGAACCATCAAGGTTGATCCAGTAATAGGGTCTAGAATTTATTCATGCTAGACTATGTATGCCTACCAATATAATATACAAAAGCTTTCTTATTATATCCTGAGGGACGAGCCTCACCACTTAAGATAGTGATTTTCTTTAATACAACTCAGAAACAACAAGTGACATAAAGGTTTAGTTGCCAGCTTAAGCCCATAAATGCTAGTTAAAGCATTGAGAGGGAAAAATAAGATAGGAAATATATACATTTATACCTGAATATACCTGTATACTCATATGCACTCTATTTTCTATGAGTATACATGTATATTTACCTTTGCCTATGTATATATACATGTTTGCTCAAACCTTCTAAATAGCTAGAGAATGTAAGCTCAAGATATGTAAGTGTACCAGAAAGAGGAAGTGAAACATATACAAAGTAAAATAAGATATAGAAGTAAGTATACTATATATATATATATATATATATATATATATATATAGTAGAAAATATAATATAATGCCTAGGAAAATGAAACTATCAGTTAGTAGCTACAGTAGCTAAATTGGAAGATAGTACAAAAAACAAACATTTGTACTAAAATATTCATATATAGTGTTACTGAACAACAAGATCTATAGAAGCATGTGAAATTTGATACAACCATACTTAAATCAGCTGGTGATGGGCTTAGATTAAGAACTCCATCAAAATTTGACATCGATTCTAGAGAATAAGGTTGAGTACAAAAAATGAGCACGAGAAGCGGGTGCGGAGGCAGATAGTACGACTAAGGAGAGCAATTAAAGTGATGATGGTGCCAATCGAGCATTTAGATTTAAAGATCAAGGGAGTAGCCAAGAGACATCAAGTAGACAAGAGTATATGTAAACACCAATCCTTATATGCCCACCAATGCCTCGACATGCAAGGGTACAAAAGACTTTTGTTGAGCATATACATGTTTACTCATGTTTTAATATGAGTAACCACGTATGTACAAGTCTGGATGTATCAATTATGCCCTAGAATGCCACCCTCATTGTGTGGGCAAGTAAATAAAGGTATGCATATGCCTGCTTACCAAGTGTGAAACACAGAAGGATCCCAACAGGGTAAAAAACACCCATCACTTAAGTGTTCCATTTATGTACATATATCAATATAGCTACGATGTATGTGCGCGCGCACACACACACACACACACACACACACACACACGTATGTGTATGTATATAGAAATTAAATATAATTTCTGTATATATATATGCTAATATATCTATAACAGTGAGTTTATATATATATATATATGTGTGTGTGTGTGTGTGTGTGTGTGTGTGTCACTATACTAGCATAGGTCCCTCCCTTCCATTTTATGTCTTTGTCTTAGGAGTTGTGACCCTCCCCTAGTCTACTCTTTTGTTGAAACTCTTATTGAGGATATGACATCTACCCCCTGATTGGCCAATTCACCAGCCCTCTTATTTCTTTACTTGATTATATGGTTGAAGGTGCAATTGGATATGCATGTTAGGAGATCTAGAGCTCGCTTGAGTAGTGAGTTAAGTTGCCAATTTAGCGTGCTCTCTTTCCTGAGAGCATTAATGATATTGGTCACCCTCAATTTCAAGGTTATTGATGTTGAGCTTAATGCATAGTCTTAATCCTTCTATTAAAGCCATCATTTCAGCTTTGTTGTTAGTTGTGATTCCTAAGGGTTTGGAGATAGAGGCAATTTCCTCGCCTTCCTCGTTGTGGATAACACATCCGATCTCAACCTCTCCTGGGTCTCCTCGAGATGCCCTGCCAAAATTTAGCTTGTACCAACCTTGCTGTGGTGGTACCCATTGACATTCTTGTTTGGCTTTAGTGTTATCTAGTCTGGGATCATTTGCAAAGGCTAGAAGCTTAAGCCCTAACCATTGACTTTGCATTTGGCTATCCGAAGATGACATTGTTAGGTGAGAGCCCGAGGCTTTGGAGATTCTATTGTTGATAGTTTCTATGATTACTGCATTAATTTTATTTAGGAGGTGGTTTGTAGTCACTTTTTTGTCTTCAAACAGTCTACGATTCCTTTCTTCCCATATTTCCCATGTGATAATTGAAGGGCATATTTTCCATAGCCTATTGTAAATGCTTCCCTTATTGTAGTTTCGTCAGGCCTAGAAGAGACTAAGAATGTTATTAGGTAATGCTGATATAAAACTTAATTTGGAGCACAACCAGTCCCAACATTTTCTTGAGAAGGTACAATCTAGAAGGATGTGGCTAGCAATCTCACTTTCACTTTCACATAAGGGGCATCTACTGGGGCCTTCATACCCCATATTAGTGAAACGATCTGCAGTTAGAATTTTCTTTTGGAGGGCTAACCATGTGAAGAATCCAACTTTTGGTAGACATTGTTTGTCCCAACACACATGTAAAGGGAGCTCAATTTTAAGTCTAAGATGTTTGTCCATAAGTAACTTGTATCCATCCTTAGTGTTGTACTCTCCTGTATTGGATGCCCCCCATACCAATTTGTCCTTGGAGTTATTTAGTAAGATGCTTCTTTTATTGAGGATGTTTAGTAGAGTTGTCTTCTCCTCTTTAGGGACATTGACTTCATTAAGGGCTTTCCATTTTGGTTATGAGGCATTGTCCTCTGTGGCAAGGCTCAATGTACTCACATATTTGCCCCAAAGGTTTTGTAAGGTATTCTTGGCATTCTCAAAGTTGTTTAAAGTTATTATGGGTCTGTTCCCATCCCACGAGTCTTCCCAGAAGAGAGCATCCCTCCCATTGCCTAGGTTCCATGTAAGTTTGTCGTAAATGATGCCTCTGCATTCCATCATGACATTCCATATCTAGAGCCCTTTGCCGGGTTAGCCATTCTAAAAAGGACTGAGGGGTCTCTTTCGTTAAGGTATTTATGTCTGAGGAGTGTTGCCCATTTTAGGTTTGGGTTAGTGTACAAGTGTTACCAGATCAATTTTGCTCCTAGAGCCTTACTTTGATCTCTAATATTCTTGAATCCCATTCCCCTTCCTCTTTAGGTAGACAAACTTTATCCCATGCAACTAGTGATATCTTTTTCTTATCTTCTGAGCCTTGCCAGAAGAATTTCCTGAACAACTTATTGATTTCATCCTTTTTGTTTGTGGGTAAATGGATACATGACAATTGATATATGGGAATTGCAATGAGGACTGATTTGAGCCTAATTGCTTTCCTTGCCAAGGATAACCATTTGCCTCTCCAGGATTATGCTTTCTGTTTTATTTTTGAAATTCTGTTGTCCTACGAGTTTGAGGATTTAGTGCCTTTGTCCGAGGGGAGACCTAAGTATTTGCAAGGTAGTTCTCCCTTTCTGAAGTTGAGGATGTTACAGATCATTTTTTCAACCCGCCTATCAGTATTAAAGGCAAATATTTTTGATTTTGCATTGTTGATTTCTTGGCCAGATGCCTTAGCATAGGCAGATAAAATTTCATTTATTTTCCTTGCTTTAGAGGCATTGCTACACCCAAACAACATTGTATCATCAACAAACTATTGGTGGGTGGTTGGTTCCATGTTACTAGTGATCTTAATCCCTTCAAGGTGCCCCTCCATTATGGTTGCATTTAGGGTTCTACCTAGGGCTTCAACCATAATTATGAAGATGAAGGGGGAGAGCGGATCTCCTTGCCTAATTCCCCTCGAAGAGTTAAAAAATCCTTTTGGGTTGCTATTCAGTAAGACAAAGAATTTAGGAATAGAAATGCCCTCATAGATTAGGTTTATCCATTGCTTATCAAATCCATATTTTTCAAGCACTTGCACAAGAAACGCCAATCCAATTTATCATAAATTTTTCTTATATCAAGTTTAATGAGCATACTAGGGTTCCATTTTGCTGAATTGAGTGGATTGTGATGCAAAGAGTCTTGGGTCTTGAATCAAACTGGTTTCACAAGATGTTTCCTAGCCTCTTTGAACCATCTAATGGTGCTGTCTTTGCTTATTCTTATTCACCTTCCCAAGGTGATCAAGGAATTTCCTTAGGGTTCTTCCCAAGGCCTTTCCCTCAAAACAATCTCCAATTAACCAAGGAGTTCCAAACTCCTACTCTAAGAACCTTTCTCTCCACTTGCTATTTCAAGCACCCAAACCCTCGCAATTAAGATCTTCCCATTGACTTGTAGTAGGCCATGTGTGGATGTGATTCACCTTAGTTCCTCTGAATTTCATGCTCCTAAGTCCTTTGCTTCCACTCCAAGAACCCCACAATCCGATCTTGTAGAAAACATGCCTATTAGAGACCTAATTGAATTAGCCCCAATTCATGAGTTTTTGGGCTATCTTTCTCAAAATTCTCAAACAACCCCAACAACTATTGCTAGTTTTGGATACCCTTTATCATCCTTCTTGAAATATTGCAAAATGGGTTTTGGGTTCCTTGTTTGATTAGGTCAACTCGTAGGTGCTCAAATAAGGCCTTCCTAGGTCTCAACCAGGCTAAGATAGTGTTCAAAAAAATTCTCTTCACCAGTCGATTAGGAGCATTCAACCAACAACTGAATTAGGTCTACCTGACCTCAAAGATTCCTTCCATGCACAACTATCATGCCCACACACCTTCATTTGCTCATTCTATTCACCATTTCCTCTCAACATGCTTTTCACATTTCTTATGCCAAGCCTAGGGCTTAATGGGAAAAATGGTGTTTCTGCTTCCACAACTCTATAACCACCTAAAAAATCTACTAATATACAACCTATTCTAACATTCCACAAAGATTCATCGTGATCCCATGGTGGAGTGTCAAAATTTAGGGCCTTTTGCATGCAAACCCTTTACTGAAGGATTTACATACCTGTTTGGATTCTAACTAACACAACTTCTATCTATGATGACTTCAAGACTTCAAATCAAATGCAAAGAAAGATAAAACATCACATTACACTACCATGCTTTGGAATTACTTCTACCAATCCATATAGAGTCATACACTACTTTGAAACAATAAATAAACAAAGAAAACACAGTAATTATGGAGCAAAACTTAACTTTTCATTCCCAAACTATAAATAACCTCTGCAAATCGGTTCCAAGGCCTTTTAAAATCCTTTGGAATAGTTCCAACCACCTGCAACGAACTATGGAACTGTTGAGCACAACATTGGAAAAGTTGCTCACAAATGTTGCAAAGTTGCAACTTTGCAACTTTTACATCTTTTGCAAGTTGTCAATTTTTAACAAGATTCCAACCTACACTAAACACTTCAAAATGAACCCTAAACAACTTAGGTGACCCCTGGACTTTGGAAAAGATATGACCAGGAAGGATTGCACTGGGGCTTATAACATTGCCCTGTGGGTTATTTCGAAGCACAACAAAAATGGGACCTTAGAGGTCACCAAACACCAAACTTAAACAAAATTGCCTTAAAGGCTTACAAAACATGATTGTGGGTTATGAACCACTTGTGCCCCTGCACCATACTCCCGGGGTATGAGAAAACTCAAGTCTCTTGAGTTAGGAGTTCTTGGACAGTTGTTCCATGCTACAAGATTGCTAACTCTGTCATTCACATAGCATATGATTCTGGTAATTCTTCCCACTTCACCAAATACTCTTTATAAAATCCTTTCCTTGTGTTCTTGATGACTTTGGAATCAAGGATACTCTCTAACTTCACAGGTTGACTAGGAGGTAAGTCCAAGACCCAATCTGCTTCACCTGCTTTTGTGGCTTCATCTTGACTTGGGGTTGGGAGAGTACCTTTATAAGGGTATAGATCACTGATATTAAAGATGGGTGAAATGCCAAGATTATGTGTCAATTCCACTTCATAGGCATTAGTACCATATTTATGGACAACCTTAAGGGGTTCTATCTTCTTTATCAGTAGTTTACTAGGTTGCCCCTTAGGTAGTCTTTCTTTTCTCAAGTAAGCCATAACCAAGTCATCTACCTTATATTGAACATCCCTTCTTGTCTTATCAACATGAACTTTGTACTTTTCTGAACTTTTCTGCAGGGTCTTTCTCATATGTGCACATATCTCTTTCATGTTCTCTGCAAAGTTGTCCCCTTGTGCACTTCTAGGAGCCAGTGAATAGTTCTCTCAATTCCATTAAACCTCTGGGATGACAACCATACACAATTTCAAACAGACTCCTTCCTGTACTTCTATTCACTGAATCATTATAGGCATATTCTGCTTGCCCAATGATCAAATCCCATGCTTGGCCATGCTGTTTTGTAAGGAACCTTAACAAATTTCCTAATGACCTGTTCACTACTTCAGTTTGAAAATCATATTGGGGATGGTATGCAGATGAAAAAGACAATTGAGTACCAATTTTCTTCCAAAGGGTTCACAAAAATGCCTCACAAACTTAATATCCCTATCACTGACTATGCTGAGGGGTAAACCATGGATCCTCACTATCTCTTTAAAGAAGATCCCTGCTATATATGAGGCATCATTAGTGCTTCTACAAGGCACAAAATGTGCCATCTTACTAATTTTTTCTACTACAACATAGACACTATCAAACTCCTTTGGTGTCCTTGGAAAACCTAGAAAAAAATCCATGCTTAAACATTCCCATGGCCTTTGAGGTATGGATAATGGTTGGTATAACCATGCATTTCTTGAAGTGCCTTTAGCCCTCATACAAATAACACATTTCTCTACAAACTTCTTTACCTCTGCTTGAAGTTTTGGCCAATAGTAAAATCTGTTAACTTGCTCCAAGGTTTTATCAATCCTAAAATGTCCTCATAACCTACCTTGGTGCTTTTCCTCGATGACATTCTCCCTCATGGAGCACTGTTGTATGAAAAGAAGGTTTCCTTTAAAGAGAAAGCCATCCTGCACCATATAGTCTGAATATGAAACATGATAGGCATTAAAAAATCAATACAAGTAACATAAATTTCACCAAAATCCTTATCACCTTTGTAGAAATCCTTGAGTTCACTTATTCCCACACTTTGGAGTTGTACTTATTGAATTGTCAGAACTCTTCTGCTCAGTGCATCTTCCACTTTGTTAGATGTTCCCTTCTTGTGTTTAATGGTAAATGTGTATGCTTGGAGATATTCAACCCACTTGAGGTGTCTCCAGTTCAACTTGTCTTGACTATTTAGGAAACTAAGTGCATGGTTATCTATGAATACTACAAATTATTTGGGTTGCAGATAACGACACCACTTTTTAATTGCTTGTACCATGGCATAGAGTTCTAGGTCATAGGTAAAATACTTTTGCTTGGATTCATTCAACTTCTCTGAAAAGAAGGCTACTAGATGTCCATTCTGACTCAAAAATGCACCTATGGCTGATTGGCTTGCATCACACTCCATAGTGAACAGTTGGTTATAATCATGGAGTCTACTCTTTGTTTTAATAACTCAAATCCTTTATTGTCAGCTTCTGTCCACTTAAATTGGCACTTGGTTCCACCTTTGATGGTATTTAGAATGGGTGCACACACATGACTAAAGTTTTTGATAAACTTCCTATAAAATGAGGCTAGACCAAGAAAGCTCCTAACATCCCCTATTGTCTCAGGAGTTGGCCAATTAAGGATTGCCTCAAAATTTGAGAGATCCATTTTAAAACACCCTTGGGAAACTACAAAACAAGATACACAAGCTCTGTTTTGAGAAACTCAGATTTTTTAAGATTGATCCTCAACTTTGCCTCCTGCAACTTCTTCATTAGCAAGCCCAAATGTGTGATATGCTCCTCTTTGCTCCTGCTAAAAATCCAAATGCCATCAAGATACACAATGACAAATTTAGCAAGAAATTCTACCAACACCTCATTGATGAGCCTCATGAATGTGATAGGTGCATTTGTGAGCCCAAAGGGCATCACCAACCACTCATAAAGCCCTTCATTAGTTTTGAAGGCAGTCTTCCACTCATCTCCAAGTCTGATCCTTATTTAATGATAACCTATTTTCAAATCCACCTTTGAAAAGTAACATGCACCACCCAAATTGTCCATTAGGTCTTCTATTCTTGGCATTGGAAACCTGTATCTTATGGTTATCTTGTTGATGGCTCTCGAATCTGTGCACATCCTCAATTTTCCATTTTTCTTAGGCACTAAGACTGTGGGAACAACACATGGGCTCAAGCTCTTCCTTATGAACATGTTATCTAACAATTTTTGGACTTGTTTGACAATTTCTTCATTTTGACTTGGTGTCATCTTATAGGAATCTTTATTGGGAAAGTTAGCTCCAGGTATGAGATCTATTTGATGATTAAATATCTCATGGGTGGCAAAGAATCTGGAATATCTTCTTCTCCTATGCCTTTGTACTGGTCAATTAACTTCTGCACCTCCTATGGTACTTCCTCCTTTTGGGTTACTTTGGGTTCCTCTTTAGGCTTGACTATGATGGCATATCCCTGCTTTCTTTCATGTTTCATCATTCTCATGATTTTCTTCCCTCCTATCAACATGACACTAGAGCCTACATGAATTCCTTCCCCTTGTTTAGGGAGTGGATCCATTTGGAACTTATTTCCATTTTTAGTGATAACATAGGAGTTCTTCTCCCCACCATAGACTACTTTGATATCAAATTGCCATGGCCACCCTAATAAAAAGTGACATGCATCCATAGGAAAGATATCACATATCACTCTATCCCTATATTATCCTATCTCAAAGTCTTCACATGCTTGTTCATCAACTAACACATGTTGCCCTTTATTGAGCCAAGATACTTTATAAGGATTCACATGGGGTAATATTTTCAAATTAAGTTTCTCTACCATTTCAATTGCTACTATATTCTCTGTAGACCCTGAATCCAGAATGACTTTGCAAATCTTACCATGGGATTAAAAGTGTTTTTGAAGAGGCTTTTCTTTTGGGGAGGCTTCTTGGAGTGAGGGACCTTCAACAATGTCCTTCTTAGCATTAAAGTTTCACCATCCAAGACAAGTCCTACTTTGCTTATAGGTGATGTTACACTTTGGTTATTTTCTTCCTGCATTAGTTGAGTTATCCTTTCTCCCATTGTGAACTTGTAGCTTTTTCAGGACATCTACTCATAGTATGTCCCACTTGGTGGCAATTATAAAACTTGCTGGTGAAAATAGTGGAACCTCTGCCTTGGTTTCCAAATCTACCCCTTCCATTGTTCCTCCCTCTGAATGAACCTCTAAATTGTTCACCCCTGTGTTGTGAGTTTGTACTTCCCTCCGTGGTATGTGAATCTTCAGACCTTTGGGAGCTTTGCCCTCGGGCAAATGTGCCTCTGCCCCTAAATCCTCTTCCACCTCTATTTCTTTGACTTAGTTCTCCTCTTCTCCTTATCTTTTCCTCTGCCCTAAGTGCTAATTGGAAGCACTTTGTACTGTATCAGGGGTGAGGATGCTTATTTCATCTTGTATGTTTGGCATAAGTCCATTAAGGTACCTGGATAACTTCTCCACTTCACCCTCTTGTTTTCTAGCCCTCAAACTGGGCTTATGGAACTCCTTAGTGTAGGCACTTACATCTAGGTCTCTTTGTCTCAAGTTTTGCAACTTCTTGTCCATTTGCACTTCATAGTATCCTAGTAGGAATTGAGACTTGATCCCGATCTTCATTCTCTCCTATGAGGTAATCTTCCTCTTGCCTTCTTGTACTCTTTCTTCTTGCATCATATTCTGCCATACTAAAGTTGAACCCTTCAATCTTGACTTAGCCAAGTTAACCCTCTTTTCTTCTACAATTTCTTTGTAGTCAAAGTGGTTATTTAGTGCTTCAATCCAGTCCAGAAACTCCTCTCTATTAAGGTTCCCACTATAGATAGGTAAACCTTCAAGGTTATCCTTGGTTATAGATTTGAAGGAATTCAAGAACAATTTATGATCCTTCGGCATGTCTTCCTATTTCCTTTCTGTCATAAGTTCTTCATTATCATCTTCTATATCTGACCCATCTCCCCACTCTGTCACCACTTTACCTTTCTCCCTTTTGTGGTCTTGGGTTACCTTTATTTCCTCTCTCAATCTAGCTTCTGTGAGCATTTCTTCTACCATATGCCTGACGACATCTTGGGTCATGGCCTTTGGAGGCATTGAGATAACCTCTACTTCTTCTATGTTTGACATACACCAAACCTAATAAATGTTTGTCTCTAATACCACTCTGATGCAGAGAATCTTGGGTCTTAAATCAAACTGGTTTCAAAAGATGTTTCCTAGGCTCTTTGAACCATCCAATGGTTCTGTCTTTTCTTATTCTTCTTCACCTTCCCAAGGTGACCAAGGACTTATCTTAGGGTTCCTCCCAAGGCATTTCCCTCAAAACAATCCCCAATTAACCAAGGAATTCCAAACTCCTCCTCTAAGAGCCTTTTTCTTCACTTCCTATTTCGAGCATCCAAACCCTTGCAATTAGGATCTTCCCATTGAATTGTAGTAGGCCATGTGTGAATGTGATTCACCTTAGTTCCTCTAAATTTCATGCTCCTAAGTCCTCTAGTTCCATTCCAAGAACTCCACAATCTGATCTTGTAGAAAATAGGCCTAGTAGAGACCTAATTGAATTAGCGCTAATTCATGAGATTTTGGGATATATTTCTCAAAATTCCCAAAAAAACCCCAACAAATATTACCAATTTTGGATACCCTTTATCATCCTTTTTGAAATACTAAAAAATAGGTTATGGGTTCCTTGCTTGATTAGGTCAACTCGTAGGTGCTCAAATTAGGCCTTCCTAGGTCTCAACCAGGCTAAGACAATGTTCAAACAAATTCTCTTCACCAGTCGATTAGGATCATTCAAAAAACACTTGAATTAGGTCTTCCCGACCTCAAATCTTCCTTCCATGCACAACTATCACACCCACACACCCACATTTTCTCATTCTATGCACCATTTCCTCTCAACATGCTTATCACATTTTTTATGCCAAGCCTAGGGCTTCATGGAAAAAATGGTGTTTCTACTTCCACAAATCTACCACCTAAAAAATATAATATACAACCTATTTTAAAATTCCAAAAATATTCATCATGATCCCATGGTGGAATAACAGAATTTAGGGCCTTTTGCATGCAAACCCTCTACTGAAGGATTTACAGACCTGTTTGGATTCTAACTAACACAACTTCTATCTATGATGACTACAAGAATTCAAATCAAATGCAAAGAAAGATAAAACATCAAATTACACTACCATGATATGCAATTACTTCAACCAATCCGTATAGAGTCGTACACTACTCTGAAACAACAAATAAACAAAGAAAACAAAGTAATTGTGGAGCAAAACTTAACTTTTCATTCCCAAATTATCAGCAACCTCTGCAAATTGGTTCCAAGGCCTTTTAAACTCCTTTGGAAGATTTCCAACCACCTACAACGAAATATGGAACCGTCGAGCACAACATTGGAAAAGTTGCTCGCAAATGTTGCAAAGTGGCAACTTTTACATCTTTTGCAAATTGTCAATTTTGAACAAGATTTTGAAATTGACAAGATTCCAACCTACACTAAACACTTCAAAATGAACCCTAAACAACTTAGGTGACCTCTTGGACCTTAGACAAGATATGACCAGGAAGGACTACACTAGGGCTTATAACATTTCCCTGTGGCTTATTTCAAAGCACAACAAAAATGGGACATTATAGGCCGCCAAACACTAAACTTAAACAAAATCGCCTTAAAGGCTTACAAAACATGATTGTGGCTTATGAACCACTTGTGCCCCTGCACCAAATTACTTCTTGAGTAATTATGACTCCATCATAAATTGATCTATTTTGAACAAAACCACTTTGTTCTTCGCTAATAATGCAGGGTGGCACTTTTTAAATTCTATTTGTCATTGCTTTTGTCAGAATTGTGTATACAATGTTGCACAAAGATATGGGTATCAGATCATCAAAGCTCTCAACTTTGTATTTTTTTGTGATAAGTGCTAGAGAGGTATTGTTCACTTCTTTTAGGAGGCTTCCAAAATTTCTAACTCCTTATGTTGCTTCTACAACCTCATCCCCTATAAAGTGCCAACATTTTTAGAAAAAGAGGGCTGAAAATCCATCTGCTCCTGGGGATTTATCTGGTTGCACATGTTTTATTACTGATTCTATTTCTACTTTCGTGAACTTAGCGTTAAACATGTTGTTTTAGTAACGAGACTTGGTATATGTTTTAGGATTTCCTCCTGGTATTTGAGGTCTGATCCTTCCTAGTTATTTAGGACATTGTTGAAGTAAGTGACTGAAATTTCAGCTATGGATCTAGGATCTGCTATTAATTCTCCATTAGGATTTTTGATTTTGGTAATTCTATTGATATTCCTACACACCTTGGTGCTGTTGTGAAATAATTTTGTATTCCTATCTCCAACATCTAGCCACGTTTCCCTGGATTTTTGTCTCCAGAACGATTCCTCTTTTACTAGAACTTCCTCTAATTCAAGTTTCAATGTTCTTTATTTTAGGTAGGATTCTATATCCATCCCATGACCAATTATTTTTCTATTTAGTATTTCCAATTCACTTTCAATGCTTTCTTTAGTTTCAAAGATATTACCAAAGCATTTTTTATTCCAGGATAGTAGTTTCTTCTTGATATATTTTAATTTAATGAGTAGACAAAATAATTTGGAACCCTTAACTGTAATTCTCCTCCACCAGTGTTCCATAAGTTTCACCAGGTTTTCATCTTTAAACTACATCTGCTCAAATTTAAAAGCGTTCTTTGCAGGCTTAGTATCCTCTATGATGCTTAGTTGTATAGGGAAATGGTCAGATCCTGAATAAGGTATAATCTTTTCCAGAAGGGTATAAGGGAATTTTGTCCAATTCCCCTTGTATAAAAACCTGTCCAATGTTTCTACAATGTTACTGTATCCATGTCTTTTGTTGTTCCATGTACATTAGCCATTTCCTGTTTTGATTTCCATAAGTTGGTTCTTATTGATCTAGGAATCAAAATCACATGAGGCTATAGAAGGTCAAGATGTTCCCCCTCTCTTTTCAATGGGTTCAATGATAGTATTGAAGTATCCTCCAAGAATATAAATCTGATTAAGATTGATGCTGAGAGGTAATTCTATTTCACTGCATACCAACCTTTTGTCCAAGTATTGTGTTGGAGCATAAACATTACATATAGAGAAACTTAATTTGGATATAATTATTTTAATCTCTCCCAGCATCCAGTATCTACTATTGTTGGTAAGGGAGAATGAGATCCATCTTGGATTCTAGGCTATGGCTATCCGTCTAGAAGCCCCTTCTACAACAATTCCTGTGATCTCCCAAAGTCCTAATTTCCTCAGTTTTTCTAACTCATTCAGATTCATCTTAGTTTCCTGGACCAGTATTACATTTGGTTTTTTTTTAGACATACAACATTTTAACATGCACTTCTTGTTAGGGACATTGATACCGCTTACGTTCTGCCATGAATTTCCTGCCTCTTTTACTTAGGGGCTTAGCACAATCAGGAGTAAAGGTCTCCATTTCTGTGACAGCAATTCCCAAATTAATGTTTTCCTTATCTTTGTCTTTGAGTTCAATAAATTCTTCCTCTAGAAGTTGCTGTGATCTTTCCTCTTCTTCTAACTCTGATTTTCCCAATTAACATCTTCCTTTCTTTTTTAATATCTTCCATGTCAATGTTTTCAGCCACTGCTAGGTTGATGTTTTCCATCAGAACCTCTTCAAAGACCTTCTCAAGGTGATTCAAAGTAACGATGGGAGATTCAATTCGGGTTTCCTTCTGCTTACTATTTAGAAATGTGGTTTCCTTTGCCTATGATGCTCTACTATCCTTGTGTTCTGGAACATCTGGCTTAAGGGCCATAGGGGGTGACTCATTCGGGATTTTTTCATGCCCTCAATAACTTTGAATTTCACCTATTATGAACCCTCCCTTTTCCTGGTTGAAGCTAATGTTGACCTTTGGTGGAGGAGCACAAGTTTTGGGTTTAAATTTAAATCTAAGATTATTTTTTCTGATTCTTGGAGGCTCACAAAAGGATGGCTTAATAATGTATATCTATTCACTAATTTTAAGCCTTATAATTTTGAGATTTTTAATAGAATTGTCCATTTTAACTGTGACCCTTATATTTGAATGATTTAAGAAATCCCTTTCTAGATCCAAAAATTTACCAATTTTGTTAGCAATGTCTTTAATAATAGTGTTATGTATTAGTTCTATAGGAAGATTAGGTAGTTTAATCAATCTAGTTACCTCAATATTTTCAACATTCTATGGATCAAAGTTGGGGCACCAATCAATAAATAAGAAACCATTATGTTTATAATTAGGGTTCTCTCCTTCTAGTAATGTCTTCTTTAATAAAACATCAAAGCAATCTAAAAATAGAAAATTATTTTTGAGGACGGTAATACTTACCTGACCTGGGAAGAATCTTTGAGACCAGTTAGTAATGTCCTCCACCAAACCCTCATCTCTCATCCATCTCACAAACAACCCATGGATTTTGCAGTATTTCCTCATTCCATCTGTGAATTTATATTGCATATTGAGTGTGATTCCCTCAGAATTATCTAGGTTTTTGCACTGAGTGGGTTTCAGGATTGACAAAGGTTCCTTCTTATTTTGTGCCCTATGGTGAGTTTTCCCAGCTACGTGAAAGTGATAATCAGTAGTGGTATTTCATAGGGAACTTGTCTGGGAAGGGTTACCCATGTGTAGGTTATCCTTAAGATTCTTCCTTCTGTGTGGAGGAGTGTAGGGCTCCCTAGGGTTTGCCAACGGAGAAAAATGAGAACCAAGGGAAACTCTATTTGCCCCTATTACGAAAGATGGTATTTTTTCCGTTAAAGGAATTGCCCATAAAACCTTAGTCTCCTCGGTGCTAGCACTAGGGTTTTTGTTTGCCCATTTCCTTTTTGTAACTATTTTCCATCCCGAGTTCTTGTTGGATTCATGCTCGACTACTCGACCCTTGTAACCCCAACCATCCACATTCCACCATGATGGGAGAGCCTTGTCTTGGACATGACATTCTGTATTCCTCGCACCATTCCTTCCTCTCAATTGTGGTTACAATCGCTTATCCAAGGACTGAATACCACTACCAATCACCGAGAAGCTATTCACGAAGCCATGGGCTATGAAAGGTTGAATGTTTCCATGTCCATTGACGGCTTTCTCGGCCTTAAGAAAACCCCTCCGAGATCCTCGAGTTTGCTATTTTTGCAATGTCGCTTAAAGGAAACCCATTTTTTTCATTAAAAATAATAATTAATATTATTGTTATTCTTTTTTTACTAATTATTATAAAAAATTATTCTATTGATTTTTTAAAAAGTATTATTTAGTCTTTGTTATTATATTGTACTTAATTTTAATTATATCAATTCTCATTATCTACAATAGGTCAAATTTGACTTTATTCTTAAGTTTTACAAAATTTTATCTTTCTTTCTTGGCTTAATATATATATTTTTAAATATTATAATCTACAATCTAATTAAATTTCTTACTTAAACCATCCTTATTATTATAATTTTTTTTTTCACAAATCTTAATTATTATTTATTTTATTTCTATACACTTCTCTTTTTATACATGGATACTTTATTTTACGCCCCCCTTATCTCCTTTTTTCCTTTTATAAATTATTGTTTGCAATCCATTTAATTGTTTTTTTCACTTTATTGCAATGGTAGACCGTTTGGTTTGATCTAGAACATTAGTATCAAAGTTACATATAATTTTGCGAGACCCTACCCCAAGCCTATCATAGCATTACATACTTTTAATGCATGGACTATGTTTTTGAGACATTATTGAGACATTTTGATACTATTTACATGTTGTTTGTTAGTGCACTTGTCATGATATGTTATCACATGACATGGATATTTGACTATTGGTATATTGATTTTCAGGACATTATTATGTGTTACGACTAGATGATCTATGCTACTTGATTTATTGGCTATCTTGATGATGTTAGAAACGTTAATTTCATGCTTATGTGATCTTGGTGAAATTTCATCATGATTGATATAGATTAGGGATGAATTGTGTGAAATGTCATGCCCCGCAAGGGAACCGGGAAAGAGAACAAAGATTCTCTTTGAAAAAGAAAACCTAAGTAAAAATTCATGAAATTTTTTGAACTTTTTAAAAGAATTATGTGAACAAAACTTAAACTTAGATTCCTTCCAGGGTTCCCTTCTAATTTAATGCACGATTCAGTTAGGTCCATTAAGTAAGCTAACAACAAGATTTATTTCTCAAAGCAAACTACATCATATCATTATAAGATTCTTTATTAAGAAATACCTAAGTACTTTCATTTCAATTTTCCATTTAAAACCATCTATATTCCTAAGTATTCTTTATAACCTTTAAATCAAATAGAATCATCTAAATCATTGCAAATAATACATTTGTTTTTCAATAGCCTTTCTTTTAATCATCCATAATGAAAATCATACTACTTAACTTTAAATCTTACAAAATCCTTTTCTTTTCCAACATACATCTTATACATAAATTATGTCAATGATTACATTACATTCATCTCCTCATGGGAGGTAACAATAATTTACATCATGGAAGATAATCACAAGGCCTTCATTCTTCAAAAAACTGGTACATAAGCAAGAATGAATCTTCA
>MU225293.1:3432953-3443357 GCA_018584345.1 Thuja plicata | reverse complement strand
ATATAAATTTCAAATTGATTTCATATATTATTAACAAAATCAATACAAAACCCCATTTTTACCAAAAAACCTACATTTAACATGAAAATAAAAAAAATCAATCTAAAAATAACAAGAATTTACTTACTAGATAAGCAGTGGAGTCAAATTTGTTGTTGGAGAAATCAGGTACCCCAAAAAATTGTGTATATGATATTTCTAGCCGTTTTGGAAACCTGAAGCGATGGGGAAAATGAGAAAATTGGCCTGCGGGTTTTTGATTTATGCCACAGGTTTCGGGTACCCAAAAATATTAGGTACCCGATTAGGCTTGTGCTTTGGTGTTAGGTTTGCCTAGGTGTACTAACACCCAGGCCTACTAAAAAGTCAACAAGCGCTTTCATGCGCTTTTGGACGAGTGAAAAGTGGATTTTTTTCACATCGCCACTTTTTGGCCCCCCATGATCTTGCACATACCCTATTATTTGTTTTGTAATTAATTGTTTGCAAATAATATATTTAAGTTTGATATCTATTTTGTCATTTAGTTGAGTGAACATGTGATGTTTTCACTCCACTTGGAAGATGACAAGGATGATCAAACTTGGTCTAGGCGGATCTAGGCATCCCTTTCTGTGGTAGAGGTTATTTTCCAAATGTAAGCATTTTGGACAATGTGTAAGGTAATTATGACTGAAACGGTTATGACAGATTCCTATGACGCTCATTAATATTTGTAAGAGCTGATTGTGAAAGATTCGATGACGGGTGAAGACATGCAAGACATGTGGCAATTGATCATGTTGAGTACTGTACACTCTTCTGTAATACATGGGGTTCCTATTTTTTTGGAGAATGGTAAAACCCTAATACGGTTGTCTTTGGAAGTTGCCCTAAAAAGGGAAGCGCATGATATAAGCATCTTAGGGTTGCAAATCACTGAGATAGAAGTTAGTGTATTGTTGGAATGCTGTTATGCTGCCTGATTTGTCTTCAAGTGTCAATTATCTCCTGAGATAACTTGCATTGCAAGTGTATTGTAAACAGAAACAATTTTGATTAATACACTGTGCAGGTTTTGGAGTGCTGGGGTTTTTTACCAAAAGGTTTTCCCCAGGGTAAATCATTGTGTCATTCTCATTTTTCTATGTATGCATGTTATTGCAACAACATCTAAGTTAATTGTATTATCATTCTGTAATTGATAAGGGTTAAATCTGAATTTGCATGATCCTCTCCTCAAAAGTTTAGCGTAGGGAACTATTTTCCGCACACTTAGTTTCCTTTCAGTATTAATTGTATTTTACCTGTTATAGCCATTTTCATGATTTGGCTGCAACACAAATCCTATATGTAGTGCCTCCTGTGTTTTCATTCTGTTCTATGACTATTTTTGACCCAAGAGACACTTTGATTATTACTGGATTATTTTTATGATGAGATGCTTCGATGACTTTACATTATTTTAATTACTAGTATCATAGTTGTTAGATGCTAGATGATGTTGCTATTCAGTTTGATCATATCTGCATGATGATGCTAGGGATGTGACATGATGCCTAGTTTGTTTTGTTTTTAAGCTTGAACTATGGAGTATATTTATATTTGATATATGTTATTTGACTCTTTATTCTGGTGCTTTCATGCTGTGGATATCCATCTTTTACTTTCAGTAGATATATGCTCAAATCACTATAACTGATTACTTAAATACTAAATAATTTTAATGCATTCTCATGTGATTATATATTGTGATGCTGTATTGCACCACCGTCTTGCATTTTTCCTATTGGTACTAGTACGAAGTGAGACGGAGTCGCAGTCACTTGCTTGCGAGATCTACATGATGTCTCGTTCTCCTTCAACATGATTATGTGATTGTATGTTCTTCATCTACTTATATGATTGAGCAACTACACTTGATGTTTTATTGTTTACTGAACAGGATCCAGGTACATTCATCATGAGTATAGGATTTGAGTGTGTACCTATATTCCCAGTAGTGGCACTAGGAAATAGTGACCTTGACCATTCATGCTGAGCCAATGTCATCCCTGTATGGGCGACGTATCCGTAATATTATTATTATTATTATTATCATTATCCCTCCGGTTATTTTGGTACATCTAGATTCATAATGCATTATGTAATTTGAACGGTGAGCGTGTTTGTGCATTTAGGGTTCAGTAGTTGTTGCGAAAATTATTAATTAATGTTGATTTAATTACTTTTTGGGGAATTTTAATGATTTGTTTTATTTAATTATTTTCTAGCTAATTTTCCTTAGTCGAATTCCAAATGCCTGAAATTATTTTAATTAATTTTGGGAAATGCTCAATTAGTTGATTAAGTGACTTAATATTCTAATTTATAAGTAACTTTTATAAAAGTGCTTATATTAGGCAAAAAGTGAGTTTTTGGACTTGAATTTTCATTTTATGTTTTGAAAGTTTGAGTTTTGCTCCCAAAACCCTCTTTGGAGAATTTGATCTTTTGCTCATTGTGGGAGATTGGCTCGTCAGATCATCACGAGGATAGACTCATTGAATTTGTAGTGGGGATCTCTATCATCTTTGTGATCTTCAGCTCGTTTGGAGTCTTCTTCATTTTCCTTTCTTCATTCCAGTTTTTGAGAATTTGGAGTGAGGTAGGGATTTCTCATTTTTATTGTTTTACTTCATTTTGTCAAATTATTTTGATTTCTAAATGGTTGGGGGTTGAGAACTAGTGTTCCCCTCCATTTTCATGCATTTCCATGACCTGGTTGAGTGGGCATGAGTATTTATGTATTTCCATACTTTAGAAATTGTAGTTTTTACCTAGTTATGTTGATGGATTTTGTATGTGTGTTAGAAACTTTAATTCTATTTGATTTTTGGTATTTGGGACATGTTTTAGAAGTGGGTTTTCTATTTTCTTGAATTCTGAGATGTTTGAATTTTGGGTGTTTTTGGCGTCGCCTTGTTTTGCATGTCACCTAGCATTTGTCTATTGCCTTGTTGGCATGAGTTGAACTATGTTTTTAGTAACCTTTGCTAAAAGGATTAGAATCATCATCAATTTATAATGGATAGAGGACATTCCAAGTATTTTATATCCTGTTCTGAAAGTGCTTTGTCAAGT
Source organism: Thuja plicata (assembly GCA_018584345.1). Classification (NCBI taxonomy): domain Eukaryota; kingdom Viridiplantae; phylum Streptophyta; class Pinopsida; order Cupressales; family Cupressaceae; genus Thuja; species Thuja plicata. The sequence goes on along the minus strand of MU225293.1, from coordinate 3,440,255 downwards.
CAATTTTGGTAGTTTTGGCCTTTGGTCGATTTTGTCAGAATTTGTTTACCTTTTTGGTTTCCACTCGGTTGTGATTACCAAGTGTGATATGATATTTCTTCCTATTTCCTTCCTGAATCTATCCCCTTGCATAGTGTTGTTAAATTAGATATGTGGTGTTGGTTGTGCTCACCCGCAGGCACATGAGCGTGCCTTTGGTGGATCTTGCGAGATCTGAACTCCTGGATATAGGCCATATGAGTATCTGATCATTTGGGGGTTGGGTTGGGAAATTGCATTGCCTTGTGGCACTCTTCATATGGTGAGAAATGGTATGTATGGGTAGACGTGTGGAGTGGCTTCTCATGGTTATCCCGACCCGAAAGTGGCCAACAAGGTAACATGAAGAGGTTTAATAAATTGATAACCAAATAAACACATGGGTAATAAAAAATATTGCAAGATAAGAGAACACCTATATGGTATAAGACCTCCTGAGGGAGTTGAGTTACCATACCATATATCGCTTGGGCTAGCACGAGCCAAGTGCGAGGGTACGATGTCTGTACGGTAGCTACTCTCCTACATTTGCTAGTATGAAGGCACAATATGAGGCCTCCCGAGGGAGTTGAGTTACCATACCAAATACCACTTGGGATAGTATGAGCCAAACAATGACAATCCACAAGAGTCCCTACATAGTATCTTTAGAGTGTTATGAGTAGTGACATGGAATATTGCATTTACATTCATGTTCATATGTGTACCTTGAGTCATGCTTTGGTTGGTGTTTGTGTAGCCTCTTGCATGTGTATGTGTCTTATGTGACTGTGGTCGGGTCATTATCTCCATGAGTACAATGGGGTGGTCCTACGGGTTCCACATGGTTGGGTAGCATTGCTAACCTATACCACTGCTGAGGATCATAGTACAAAGACAATCTTCTTCAAGATATAGGATTGGATCTTGACACTCATTTGTTTTTGATTATGGTAAAAATAGGTTTTGAAGGGGCCCCGAAACCCTGTACAAGAATATTTTAGTGGGAATCTGAAACCCATCCACGATGAAATGCTGCTAAAAAGTATACTTTTAAAACCAGCAACCCTCAGACAATAATCTTCCAACAACTAAAATAGAAGAGACATTAAAAACCCTAGTTGTTAAAGAAACATGCCAAAACCTTACATCATTAAATTTACTAGAGTCTAAAAAATCCCCAGACAGAAGACCAGGGGTTTGACATGGAACCCGGTGTAAACATCTAAAATCATCCTTATATTAATTTAATTAATATTCCCATAACATTATAGTTAATTTTAATTAATTATATTTGTTATATTCTTCTATCTATTTAATTAAATATGATTCACCTTCATAATATTTAAATCTTAAATTTAAGTATTATTGCCCCTTTTAATGTATTAAATCTTATTTATATACATTTCGCTCATTTACCCCTTTTAAATAAATTTATAATTTATTTATTCCTACACATGACCTAATTCTACTAAACTATAATTAATCTAAATTTAATTTGGATTAAACTAATTTGAACTTAGATCCTACCCTACCTTACATCACTCTCACCAAATAGACTTACTCACTAATTAACTAAGGTTAATTAGGCTAATTTCTTGATTCCTACACATATTAGTCCTAATTATTTTCTCACACATGTGTGAGAAAATTTCCAAAAATTGACTTTTCTAAATAATCTTAATTTGGCACCAACAAGGTTTCTTACAACCTTGATGACACTTTCTTACACTTTTTAAAAGTGTTTTATTGGAAAAAAACTCTTAAACCTCTTGCAAGATCCTTCACATGTGTACTTTAAGTACACCTTGACCCATCACATCACAAGTTTCTCACACATGTGTGAGCAAACTTGGCCTCTTGCATGGCTTATGTGTCCCTCATGTGGCACCTATGTGGATTCCACATGAGGTCCACCTCATCCAAACCCTCTCTCTCCTCCAAAAAATCTATAAATAGAGACCATTGCCAAGAGAAAATCATCTCCCTTTATGCATTGTTATCATGCTAGTTTAGCTTTAGAATTCTTAGCTTAGTTTTCATGTTCACGCTTTCATGCTTGTAGTTCATTTTAAAATCTAGATATTACATGTTAGGATTAATGGAATGAATCTTAGATTTCCTTTGATCTTGCATATCATCATAGTATAGTCTTGATTTACAATCATGTGATAAGCTTGAGACAAGTTTTCAATACTTGCTCTTGAGTTCTTCACTCTCATTAGCTTGCATCTTTAATCATCAAGTGGGATTTTAATATTGTGTTGGGAGAGCACACCCACATACTTCTCTAAGAGAAAATCAACATCAAGGGTTTCTCCGTAGGAATCTAGGTAGGGTCTGGCACTAAGAAGAATTTCCTTGTGATTGTGTGTGTATGGGTGTCTATGAATTTTTTTTGATGCTTTATTAATAGATCAATTCATTAGCATTTAGGAAATAGATTTTGTGGATGCATCATATTGGGGAAGAAAGGATGTTTTGGAAATGAATAGTATTTTAATTATTTGAACATGTATGTTGGAATAATGCTTATCTTTGTTCATGGTGTGTGGAATATGGATTTGGTTGTGATTAGAAATCTCTGATAGTTTCCAGTTCTAAAAATTCTAGAGTGTCTCTCTGTACTACTTTTCATTGCTTAGCCTTTGTGCAAATTGAAGGATTTATTTGCTTAATATCTTTTGTGAGTTAAGTATAAAATGAAATTGAAGGAGTGAATTGATTTTGATGAATGAACTGGATGTGGATTTGAGGGACCTAAATTGGGTCTACCTCAGAAAATCTTTCCACGACTCTTGTCATGTTCAATTTTGGCCGTACAATCAATCTGGGAATGAGTTTTTAAGCTTTTGGGTAGAAACTCATATGAGTTAGGGTGATAGGGGGTGTTTACTCATATGAGAACCCTGTACTCTCATATGGGGACCCATTTATACTTATATGGAGACCCCTATATATGCGTATTGGGTTCAGGCTCTCTATTTTCAGTTTTGCCATTCTATTTTATGGGTTTTGACCTACAACTTCTGTACTAGTGATTTGATCCATGTTCTCCTTTTTTCTCTTTGATCTTTCTTTGTCCTTGCATAAGGTCAACCCGTGTATGGAATCTTGTGATTTATAAAGCCATACTTAGTTGTTATGCTTATTTGATCAATTGTTAATGGTCTAGGGCTTGTCTTGATGATGTGGGATCACAATCTAGAGAGTTCCTAACCTCATGTAATGGGTGTTTAGAGATGTTCAACCCCTTTAATGATATGTTTGGGTAGGGCTACTAGATACACTAGGTGAGTGGCTCACCATACGTGCTAGGAGCCAAAGAGGTCACTGGGGGATCCTATGGGTGAGTTCTTAATTTAGTGAAAACTATAAAATAAACTTGGGGGTTTTTAAAACATAATAAAAGATAAATAATTCTATAGTCCACATAGACCTGATTGGAGTACCAGGACCATGAGTAACTGCTAGGGTGGATCCTTAATCAGAAAGTGGACCAGGGTTACATGGTTGCTAGGTTAGATCTCAATACACGGGCTATACGATGACACTCACCTAGATGGTACACTGGGAACCTTACTTTTGTGATAGTATTTTGTTATGATTGTACCTTTGGTCTTTTGGTGTTTTGGGGAAAGATATATCTTTAGCCTTAGATTGCCTTAGAACTTTTGAGTACCTTGGTTCTATCTTCTAGCATGGGGGTGTAACTTCACAATTTCACATGATTGGGTGGAAAATCCTTTTTGAGGTATTATTCGTGTTCCGTGGACTAATTGGTTTGGATTCAGGTTCAGATGTTGATGAAGATCTCTACTTCTATTTCATATACTTCAATGTTTTGAGATTCAATTGTAATGATTCTTTGTAAGCCTCTTTGGCAACATGATGTAATTATAATGTAAATTAAAAGAAGAATCTATGTAAATGGGAAGGGTAGTTTTTAGGAATATCATAAGGGGGTGTTCTTCTGTAAATGGGAATGTTGTAATAAAGGATCCTAGTTGTGAAATTTCTATTCCATCTCTCTCCCTTATTTTTAAATGTAATTGAAAGTAAAATTTCCCCATTGAAAATATTATTTATGTTTCGATAAGCACAAATGAATTATGTTTAGGACATAGGGGATTTAAAAGAAACCAAAAGATGAAGTTTTAGAGACAAATGTATTATGGATTATGAAAGAAGTAATTATGTATTATGGATTATCTTTTACTTAATCTTTTCTAAAAGCTAAATGTTAAGCAAAGTAGTTAGAATATGAATTCATAAGATGAGTATTTAGATGAATAGTATTAAATTCTGTAATGAATGTGAAGGGAACCTTTAAGGAAATGATCTTATTACGGTTTAAGAAGCAAGTAATAGTTGGTTGTGTTAAAAAAATAGTTTCTTTTATTATAACTTTAGACCTTGTTCTTTCGGGTTCCGTAGCGGGGGTGTTGCATAAAGACCGATCTTTCGTCACAAATGCCACATCAGAAAAATCCACAAGACAAGGGAGTCGTTCAACTAATTCTTGTCTTGAAACAACATGTCGACAAGACAATTTTTTTTACATTTAATTAAAAAGAAACAATACAAGGTTTGACCAAAACTGTCAAACATATTAGACAACACATGAGTCCATAATCAAGAAGAGTGTCAAATCAACAACATACCAAAAGAGACTTCGACCAAACTGTCGAAGTGAAACAATACAAAAAACTTAAGAGACTAATATAAGTTTGAAAATGTCATTACAATAGATAACTAGTCAGTTACAAAGAACTCATATATTGCTAACCATGAAGACCTTCCTGGCATGAGCTCCACACACATGTTTTACATAAAACATCAGGGGTGAGAATATTGTAGGAGTGCGTTTCCACCCTACCATGAAGCAGTTATGCTTCCCTAGAATCTTTCCTAACACGAAAGATACCCAACCCAGCTAAAGGTAATTTATCAAAGTAAAACTGACTGAAGTAGTGGAATATGTGCTACATGATACATCCACATTCAATAGAAAAATACCTATTGTGGACTTCCAAAAGTATTCCTTGTGAAATTGATTCCATGTCACACATATAGAAAATATTGTGCAAAGATTCTCACTTAATTCATAGTAAATCATGATTCATGGGTGCATTCAACATACATATAAGAAAAAAAGCAAAATCCTTCTCTTAATTTCACACATACAAAGCTCATAATTCCACACATACAAAGCTCGTAATTCCACACATATTTATTTTGGTTAAAATGGTAAGTATAACTTGAATTAATCATAGTATACAAAAAAAAACTCAAGAATGTGCGCGCGCGCGCGCACACACACACACATTTTACTTCAACTTGTACATGAAAATTCAATACATTCAGGAAGCATAAACATATAAAAAATGATTAAAAGGTACATCACAAATAGGTCTAATGAATTTACATGTCTAAGCTTTCCTCAATATATCTACTCATTAAGATTTGACTTTTACCTCTTTTATTTTCTGTAGGAGTAACACAAATTTCCCCAAATACTAAGCATACTCACAAATACATCTATGCAATCCAACACATACACAATGATTAAGTGAACACTCATATCTTCAATCATGAAATACTAAGAGAACACCTTGGGAGGTGCTAATGATATCTCACACCTAGCCTTATATTTGGGATGTTCGTAAGGAGAATTACATAAGGAATTTTAAACAATTTTTGAATAAACATGTGGAAACCCGAAGTTATTTACACAAAGGCTATCATCATACCTTAGGTCATTCTTATTACCAAGCTCTCAAGGATATTTAAATAAAATTATAAAGGATCACACACCCTTATAATATAAAATGAAAAAGTCTTTTATCAAATCCTTACAATATATCCAAATGGTAGTGTTTTCTAATTCCAACCTAATTAAAATACTTTAAGATCTCTATGCTACTAATATCATGAACACCTAAGGATTTCTTCCTTTTGATGATAATATCTAATCTCTGGTTCTCCAAGGTTTCAACTTATCCTTAGAAGGATTATATCCTCACATACATCAACCTTTATAATTTTATTTCTTTACTTCAATAAGATAAATCCTATGGTCGAGGATTCTATAGAACATAAGAACATGGTGCTAATGATAGAGAACATGTTTAACTATGAATGCGATACAATAAAGTTCACTTAGTTAAGTTTACTAGTGTCTTATCAACAAATGAGAACTATTTGGTAATTAAACTTATGAAACATAACATCATTTCCTAAGGCTATCAAGATGTTGATGGCAAAGATTTGGTTTTGAATACAAATCACACCTTAAGTCCCTTTTAACTGTATAAATATAAAAACACATAATGACAAGAAATTTTGGCAATAACAACTTAAATCATAAGGACTTCATTCATAAAAGGCCAACCTTTATTAATCTCTACCTGATGGAAGGAGTAATTTAACATTCAGTATTTATCCTAAGGTTTAAATTCATCAAGTATATCTTAGGTGTTGTTAACCCCATAAATAATATAATCAAGTACCAAGAATCACAAATGCACAAATTTAGCCTACAACGGTTTCCAAACAAGCTCAAAACTTTCGATAGATCCTAAATTAAGAGCACAATTTGGAAGTAAAAAAAATAGTCGTTAAACTTTTATGAACTGAATGATACAAGATCTCATAATGCAAGATATTTAAAAAGAAAAACTCACAAATCATGATTGGTTCCTATGACCTCTCAAAACGCTGCTAACAAAGATTTACTTTTATTACGATCGCACCTTTCTAGTTTTGTATATATAATCCTTGTACTGAAAGTTTAAAAGTCCACTGTATAGATAATTTCCACTAATAAGAACAGCTGGAACAGAGCCAAATTGAAATCTTACATATACAAATTATAGAGATGAAAGAATTAATAATGCACAAGGAGAATTGGCAAGTTTTTCAATACAAAGAAACATAGTTAAAGTTCCTCATAAATCCCCTGGTTCTCATATGAAAAGATCTTTAATAGGCATGCTAGCTTAGCGATCACATGGATTCTGGAATTGCGACAACTAGTATACTTTGTAAAAACTTGAAACCTATTTGTATATTTACGTAGAATCATGGTTACTATAGGTTCCCTAAAGAGGCCAAGTTACCTAATTTTATGAACATTTGGCATTAAGAGATACTTTGCATTTCCTTGTTTAGGTGGAACCATCACAACACACATGATTTTTCATAAGAAATCATCACAGCACAAAACTATTTTACTGTCCTTGAAAATAACATAAATATGACTTGATGCTATACAAGGATCTA
>MU225293.1:3421899-3432775 GCA_018584345.1 Thuja plicata | reverse complement strand
TGATAAGAACATTTATCCCTTTTTAGGGGGTGTTTTAGACTATTGTCATATTGTCCTCTCATTTCTGCACCCTCTCCAGCTTTTGTGCCTATTTAGGACCCTGATCGGGCCTCTCCAGAAACTGTTTATCTCACCTGGCACATTTTCTAGGGGATATGACTCCCTGGGTCAAGGTTGACCTCGACCTTGACCTAGGTCAGGGTTGACCTCGACCTCGACCCAGGTCCCCCTTTCCAATTGGAAAGTTTGTCGGTTGTCGGGGGACATTCAAAAGTTCATTTTCCAGCTTCTAGGTTGGCTATTTTGGGTTCTGAAGCGACGACTCTTAAATTATATTTAATATAGGTCCTCTTCTAGGGGTATATGTCTAATTGGAATTGAATTTTCCTATGTAGGCCTCTCTAGAATATTGTTCCCTAGATTGGTATATAAGGAAGCCTTCTCCTCTCATTTTCTCTAACTAAGCATAATGAACAATCCAAGACTCTAAGAAGCAAGAATCTATTCAAGCACCCATTATTCAACATGTCCTCAAGATTTCAAAGTTCAACTAAGGTTTTCAAGTCTTCCTCTCAAGCATTCAAGTTATCCATTGAAGATCAAGGATTCAAGCATTTCAAGCCGTTGAAGGGATTTGGTTCAAGCATTCAAGATTCATCATTCAAACCCTAGATCTATCCATCATGGAGGTGTGATCTTCCTTCAAGATCCTTTGTGCATCCTCAAGATTCATTCATTCTTCCTTCAAGGTGGATTCCAAGTATACAATAATGGAGGTTTATGGTTTCTAATATTGAGTCCAAGCTTTCATATTTACATACTTGTTTACACTCAAAATACAATTGCATATCTATTGAATCTAATAGATTCATTGTTAGATTTACTTCTACTACTTGCTAGCATTATCTATTTCAATTATTGATTTCAAGGTTAATTCCTAAATTGGGGTTTGACTAAGGAAAACCCCTCCCCCAACAAAAAAAACTATTTTTCTTGTAGGTACAGGTTCAGGACAACAGATTCAAGTGCAGATCCAGATACCCTTTTCGACAGACTTTTGAGATCCGAAAATAGATTTTCCGTTAAACTGTGAAGGTCAAGGTCAAATTTCTATTTTGGGTCAGGATGAAATTTCTATTTTGGTTCAGGATTGACATTTTGTTTTGGGTCAAAATTGACCTGAGCCAAATTTGGAAAAGATTTCTAGTTTTTCTCTGTCTCTATGTTTTTGTGCTCGATCCGGTTGCAGAGCTTCCACAAACTTAGTGCAAACGCCCGAAAGCAACATTATTTAGATCTATTACATCTTGAGGTTAGTAATTGTCTTCTAATTCATTTCAATTAAGGTTTTAATCTTTCTAGATCTATTACACATTCTTTTCTATAGGACAAAACCTAGGGTTTTGCTCTTTATCCTTATTCTTAATAGGTTGATTCATTTATGCATTGATATTTTCTTTGGGGTTAATCAATTTGGATATTCCCTTTATGAATTTAGGATTAAGAGGGAAATCTTATTTTCCCACACCCCACTCACACACATCACACCATACATACACCACATTATCCATTTTATCCTTCTCATTCAATTTTCCATCCTACATGTACATTTTCTATCATACATTTTGGTGAACCCGTGATAGACAACTCTTTCTTTTTGGTGTTAGATACTCTTCTTCTTTTCCCAAAAACATTTCTTGCATTTCATTCACTATGAATATCTTTAAGATGCTTTGGAGTATGCCTATTTTCCTTATTATTCTTCTTTTGGCATCTCTTTATAGTACTTATGATGTTTATGAAAGTATCATCCATTTCCTCATGTTTGTTACTCTTCATGTTTCACTTGCTCATGCTATTATGAGATTAAATAATACCAGTCTTCCTACTTTCAAACCTTTCATCAAGGATTTGTGTAGTGGACTTATTGCTCTTTTGGATTATGTGAAGAATTTGGTAGATGATACCCCATTACCTAATCTTTCTAAACCTAATCCTATCATTCCTAATCTAATTCCTAATCTTCCTAATCATCATCCTATCCTTCCTAATCCAATTCCTAATATTCCTACTCCTATTTCTCCATATTCTATCCCTATTTCTTCTCACACTCATGATGGGGCTCAAACTATGGTTCATGATGCAGATGTTCAAGAATTATTTGATTTACCTTCCCCTTCTTATCCAATCCATGATGATATTAAAGGGAAGAGAAACGAAACTTCTTCTAAACCTATCATTCCGCCTTACACAACATTTTCTCATGATCATCGTAAAAAATCACCTCCTGTAGAAGCTTTACAATATATGTACACTACCGAATACAATATGGTGGCTAAACAAGGTTATAAGGGTTTAGGGCTTGGTGTTAATAAACATGGAATTAAGTATCCAATTCATCTATCCCATAAACAAGATAAGCATGGTCTAGGCTTTCCACTATCTCAACTTGAGGTGGTTGATTTTGATGGTCGCCCTCCTCTTCATATTCTTCTTCCAACACCTTCCTTAGATTACCCTGATACTCCTCAAGATGTGGATAAGAAGGTCTATGTTCAGTTAATGAATTCTAAGAAAGAAATATTTAAACCTATGCCAAAAGATGCTCTCTCCAAATACAAATGTCCTTTTCATTATAGTAATACACATTTACTTGCTGATTGTGTGCATTTCAAGATGTATGTTAGAGAAAGAGATGCTTTAGGAATTATATATCACTCTCGTGTGGTATTACAATTTATTCATAATTTCCATACGGGGCAGACCCCTCATTCTTAAATAATATAGATCTTTCTCCCTCTTGTCTCTTCACTGGGGGGCAAGAGGTATCTCTTCCATTTTATTTTCTGGGTCCATTATGCTCTTAGCATGTATTTTTTTTGAGCTTAATTGGTTATCCTTTCTATATTCTATCCCTATGGTATTGTATTCTGATACATACTTCCTTTGCACATAATCATCCATAGCTCTCTTATAATATTCACGATATCTTTTCTAGGACATTTGTTTTGTAAAGATATCTCTTTGCTACAACATCTCTTGATTGGTATATCCCTTGCTTTCATCCCTAGGGGGAAAGGTTTTCCTTCTTTCTCTATGTCTAAGGATCTACTTTCCTTAGCTTAGTGGCATTTGTTTACTCTGCAACATTATTTCCTTATAAAGACTTATATTTTGGCTATGGATACCCTCTTATATGAGAAGTGATTGTTCTAGGGCATCACCTCTTCTTTACTTTGAAAATTATGTTCTTTATAAACTCTTTCCCTTGCTTTGGGTTAGAGTTTGATTCCTTCATTCCAAGATTCCACTTCCTCTTTTTCGCAAGGGGCTTGATGAATGAATCTTTGTTCTCTCTATACTTTTCTTTGAAAGATGATATTTTATCCTAAGCACTCCTCTACGGTAGGAATATTATTGATAAGATCTCTTCCTCTTTGAGGATCCTGTTTCCATAAGTGACATATTATTTTCATGATTATCTATGCTCTTAGATGTAAGGGTCAATACTCTTCGCTAAGACTATGGTGTACATTGTTTCTAACAGGATATCTCCTTACTTTGTGAAGTAGGTATCCTCAATTCTCTTCCTTATCCTATCTATTAGGTAGCTACAATAAGGAGAGGGGGCATATATAGGGTCTCCCTTATACTATAGTTTACATTTTACAACATGCTAAATCCTCGGAAGGTAACACACATAAGTTTCTAAATCCTGAAGAGACACACATTTTTATTTTTATTTTTGCTAAATCTTTGGAAGGTAACGCACATAAGTTGCTAAATCCTGAAGAGATACAAATTTTTCAAATTCAAATATGCTAAATCCTCGGAAGGTAACGCACATAAGTTGCTAAATCTTGAAGAGATACACATTTTTCAAATTCAAATATGCTAAATCCTTGGAAGGTAACACACATAAGTTGCTAAATCCTGAAGAGACACATTTTATATTATATAGTGATACAAGAATGTGGATCTATGGGTATTCCAAAAGTCGTCAGAAGATGCATTACAATTACAAAGCACAGTTAATGGGTGAACCTATTGGGGTCTCCCTCCTTGGTGATTCATGGTAAGGTGTACATCTTACTAGGCGAGGTAATCACTCTCTCTTTTCTCTCTTTCGCTTTCATGCTAGTAGGATTAGATCATGAAGCTATGTTACTTATAGTGTTTCTCTTGTCTTTCTTATGTAGTCATTTATGCTTTCTATGATTATTTTCTCTTTGCTTTTGTACCCTTGTGCGTGTATGTTGAGTTAGAATCCTTGGCATGGGGGCTCATGTCCTGGACTAAGTGATGTTCTAGCTCGTTGCGATCCACCAAAGTCTTTCTTCTAACTTTACCACGAGTATGTTCAATTTCTATACTCCCGCTAAAGTGGGGGCTTAATGTATCATCTTAAAATGGAAGCACTTCCATGATAAGAAATTTTATCCCTCCTTAGGGGGTGTTTTAGACTATCATCATATTGTCCTCTCATTTCTGCACCCTCTCCAGCTTCTATGCCTGTTTAGGACCCTGATCGGGCCTCTCCGGACATTGTTTATCTCACCTAGCATATTTTCCAGGGGATCTGACTCCCTAGGTCAAGATTGACCTTGAACTTGACCTAGGTCAGGTTTAACCTCGACCCTGATTTACTTCTACTAATTGCTAGCATTCCTCCCTTAAATAATGTGTCGTCCCGATGCATAGATAAAATAAATAAATTTGCAATCATATTTAAAGAAAAATCAAGAAAATCACACTTGACATGATTAATAATCTTCCATTATCCAAATGTTCAAGATAATGCATGTACCCATATTCAAATTTAAGAATAAAATCAACAAGATTCAAACTCATTGCTTAAGGAAGTCAAAATTTCATTTGAAATGCTTTCTTATAAAATCAACACACAAGGAAAACAAACACATTTGAAGCAAGAACATTTAAAAGAAAGAAAACAGACTTGTATCATAATTATTTCAAAAACATTTTCTATGTGATGTGTGAATTCCATTACCACCTTATAGTTTTACAAGGTTAGATTACCTATCTTCGACAATATTCCCCTCTTATGATGTTTCATTCCATCTTTTGTATACACGAGAACAACATGAAAGCATCAGTTCATGTCATTATCATAACCAAAATGAAAATATAACATTCTCTTATCTCAATGATTTCATAAATAACTTACATAATACCCTTAAGTAGGAACACAATACACACATATCTATGCTTAATGTACCATACCATGGCATCACATTGAATTGGTCACATTTTTGGATACTTCTTATCATATTTCTATCACACTCATATGTAGACGTGCTCACAATATTTTTAGTTCAATTTCCATATCAATACTTATGGAAGAAAATTTTTAATGTCCAATATTCAAGAGTAAAGATAATCATTTGAAAAATGTAAATTTTCAATTAAAATAAGCTCTAGTTCACAACTTGATCATAAGTAAGTAAATCATTCGTACGTACAATCTAACACATGATACTCACTAAATGAGAAAATCATCCATCCATATTCACAATTCACCTATAAGGTTAGTGGATCCATTTTTCCATTTATGTGACCTAGGCCCTCATGCCCATCTCGTCACAATAAAATCTTGAAAGAACATTTTCACTCATTTCATCATTATAAATATGTTTTCATTTCTAAGACAATGCGATTCAAACAATGTTACATCTCAACATAAATAAAGATTCATAATTTTAGCTATGTAATGTAATTGTGCTTAATCCAGGCATAAGCATTCCAATACATCATGATAATTTATCACTACATAAAATAAAAAACATCAAGTATTTCATACATCAAGAGTATACATCAAAATAAAGACCATTAAGGTCAATCATGAAATAAGATACATAAGTGCCATCAGACAACTGTCACTCCCTTCATTGTTAGATTTACTTCTACTAATTGCTAGCATTCCTCCCTTAAATAATGCGTCGTCCCGATGCATAGATAAAATAAATAAATTTGCGATCATATTTAAAGAAAAATAAAGAAAATCACACTTGACATGATTAATAATCTTCCATTATCCAAATGTTCAAGATAATGCATGTAACCATATTCAAATTTAAGAATAAAATCAACAAGATTCAAACTCATTGCTTAAGGAAGTCAAAATTTCATTTGAAATGCTTTCTTATAAAATCAACACACAAGGAAAACAAACACATTTGAAGCAAGAACATTTAAAAGAAAGAAAACAGACTTGTATCATAATTATTTCAAAAACATTTTCTATGTGATGTGTGAATTCCATTACCACCTTATAGTTTTACAAGGTTAGATTACCTATCTTCGACAATATTCCCCTCTTATAATGTGTCATTCCATCTTTTGTATACACAAGAACAACATGAAAGCATCAGTTCATGTCGTTATCATAACCAAAATGAAAATATAACGTTCTCTTATCTCAACGCTTTCATAAATGACTTACATAATACCCTTAAATAGGAACACAATACACACATATCTATGCTTAATGTACTATACCTTGGAATCACATTGAATTGGTCACATTTTTGGATGCTTCTTATCATATTTCTATCACACTCATATGTAGATGTGCTCACAATATTTTTAGTTCAATTTCCATATCAATACTTATGGAAGAAAATTTTCAATGTCCAATATTCAAGAGTAAAGATAATCATTTGAAAAATGTAAATTTTCAATTAAAATAAGCTCTAGTTCACAACTTGATCATAAGTAAGTAAATCATTCGTACATACAATCTAACACATGATACTCACTAAATGAGAAAATCATCCATCCATATTCGCAATTCATCTATAAAGGTTAGTGGATCCATTTTTCCATTTATGTGACCTAGGCCCTCATGCCCATCTCGTCACAATAAAATCTTGAAAGAACATTTTCACTCATTTCATCATTACAAATATGTTTTCATTTCTAAGACAATGCGAGTCAAACAATGTTACATCTCAACATAAATAAAGATTCATAATTTTAGCTATGTAATGTAATTGTGCTTAATCCAGGCATAAGCATTCCAATACATCATGATAATTTATCACTACATAAAATCAAAACATCAAGTATTTCATACATCAAGAGTATACATCAAAATAAAGACCATTAAGGTCAATCATGAAATAAGATACATAAGTGCCATCAGACAACTATCACTCTGTAGATCCCTATCTCATAAGCTCTCAGACAACTATCCATCTACTATCTCGAGACAAGAGTGTGGCCCAGACACTTTTCTGCCAAACTACAAAGCCTTACACTTCCTTGGGATTCTACCTACTCACAGAATTCCCAACCTTGCAATGCCTAACAACCTAGAAAAATACAAAAGGCAGGGGGTATCTAGTGCAGTGAAACTAACTACAAAGAACATATGCCTAATGTAGGACATAATCACGGATGTGGTAGGGAGATGAAACATAGGTAGCATATTTAAGAAAACATATGCAAAGAGCTTTGGCCAAAGTATTTTAATACTATATTTCTACTAGCAGGTAGAGTGAAAAAGAAAACTTCACTTCTACCCTTCCCTATTTTTCCCATATTCAGCACCCCTCACTGGAAGGTAAGCTTTACAATGCTCATACATAGTAAGTAAAATGATGCAATTCATGCATATCATATATTTTATTTTTATGCAATCATGTATTAAAAAGATACGTGGAAATCACATAACAAGTCAACTAGTCAAAGGATCATGCCTTTCATCATGAACAATCTCATACATCATAGACAATCACATAATTTGAGCCATCTGGTCAAGTAAAACATAATACATAAGAAGAAGGAGGTGTTTACCATTCTGTCAAGAACACCAATAGTGCGTAATTAAAAAATAATTCTAATATATTTCCTCAAGAGATTTTGACCTACTTGTTGAACATTGAATACAATAATTTAGTACATCAAGTGAAAAAGCCTCAGATACAATTTCACGTGATGCCTCATGCATAGTTACCCACATGCTGGTAATATCATATTAGGGTCATAAATGTACCTTTCTCATGGATTCCATAATATCATGAATATCCATGCAATGTTCCTCATAGCATCAAACTCACATTAAATGCATATTTATCAATATATATTATTTCATGCAATGCATAACTACTATTCATAACCATGTTCATACTAATGTACCTTGAACATTTCATAACTGATAAAACATATTTCAAGAAATATATGAGTGCAAGAAAATGAATGGTATGTTCTTTGCAATCTACTCCCTTATATAATCTATCAATTTTCCACACTGAACATGATAAAGAACATCACTTCGTGCATCACATGACTAGCAACCTAGAACACACACATCCTAGCCACATCAAAATCATAAGATATCTCAAAATCAAAGTTCACAAATTTCAATTCAAAAGCTCAAAGGTCATGAGAAAAATCATTAGAAATAAATGTGAACAAACCCACATTTGATTGTTACACAAGAAATTTAGTGGTTAGATGGTCACAAGAAAGCTTAAAAATTTAAGCTAGTCCTTCATCACTTTCAAAGTTCATCAAGCTAAAAAATAACATATACCAAATTGAAAATCAAAGAACATATATAGAGTGACTAACACTAGCCACAAAGAGGGAGTAGAAGCTACACGACACCTTGCGTCCAAGGTGTGCTAAAGAACGTGACCATACACCCCAAAAAAGCAAATGTCTCAAAGATTTCATCTCAATGTATTAGCAGTTGTCTTTGGTTCATGCACATAAACTTGATAATTCTATCATTTTCTTTTTGCAATCTCATGCATCCCTAAATGCAAAATGCAACATGCAATTACTTTTACAAAATTCCATGGGTTTTCCTTTCTTATATGACATGCTAGATTCATTTCCTAAGAATCTCATAAAGATCTAATATCAAAATCCTTGCATCACACACACAAAATGCATCACTTGCACAATATAATAAATGTTTTCATCATTACCACTAGCCAAGTCCTAATTTTTTTAGTAGGCACTCATATATTTAGTGCACAAGTCAATCATTAATTAATTACACAATAAATCATAGAGATTTACCATATTTCTTGCTTCACACATGCAAAGAAATAAGCATTTAACTTAAGTGCATCACTCACAGTACATTTCATAGTTTCAATTTTTGGTAAACATAATTACACTAAACTGAGGTACACCACTTATCAAGCACATCAAAATATTTCCATCTTTATAGTTTAGCAAGCAAGAATAACCAAGAATTCTCACACACACATAAGAGGTAATGCCCTGAAAGTGACTATTTCCACAAGTCTATAACTCAAAGAAATAGACATCCTTTCCTAACCTGTTAGGAGTAACCATAAATAGGAGACTCAACAATCAATCCCAAGGAACTTACACTTACGAGCATAGACTAAGAATTAGTTGACTTACAGTTTGCACGACCAAGGGTCGCAACTAAGCATAGTGAACCCAACGCCCTAGAGTGGAACCTAGAGCTCTGATACCATATGTAAAGACTGATCTTTCTTCACAAATACCGCATCAAAAAAATCCGCAAGACAAGGGAGTCGTTCAACTACTTCTTGTGTCGAAACCACATGTCGACAAGACAAAAATAATTTACATTTGATTAAAAAGAAAGAATACAAGGTTAGACCAAAACTATCTAATAGATTATACAACACATGACTCCATAATCAAGAAGAGTGTCGAATCAACAACATACCAAAAGACACTTCGACCAAACTATCGAAGTGCAACAAAAAAATAACTTAAGAGACTAACATAAGTTTGTAAATGTCATTACAATAGATAACTGGTCGGTTACAAAGAACTCATATAATGCTAACCATGAAGACCTTCCTGACAGGATCTCCACACACATGTTTTACACAAAACATCAGGGGTGAGAATATTATAGGAGTGCGTTTCCACCCTACCATGAAGTAGTTATGCTTCCCCGAAACCTTCCCTGACACGAAAGATACCCATCCCAGCTTAAGGTAATCTATCAAAGTAAAACTAACTGAAGTAGTGGAATATGTTCTACATTATACATCCACATTCAATAAAAAAATACCTATTGTGGACTTCCAAAAACATTCCATGTAAAATTGATTCCATGTCACACATATAGAAAATACTATCCGAAGATTCTTCCTTACTACATAGTACATCATGATTCATGGGTGCATTCAACATACATATAAGAACATAAGAAAAATCCTTCTCTTAATTTCACACATACAAAGATCATAATTCCGCACATATTTCTTTTGGTTCAAATGGAAAGTATAACTTGAATTCATCATAGTATATGGAAAAAAACTCAAGAATGCACATGTATATATTTCCCATTAAATAAAAAAATGCAGCACACATTGGATAGACAAAATAATACAACAAGATTTCCATTTCTAATGAGATGCTATCATTCAATCTGTCTGTTACAGAAGTAATTTAAACAAGCAAAGAACCTGATAGTTTCGGTGGTAAAATCTGAACACAATTTAGTCCTTCTAGCATTCAATAAAAAAGATTTTCCGCACAAGCTTTTCTGCAGTCCCCTTTTTTCTCAAACCATAAGAAGGAAAAAGATCCCCCTAACAAGTTCCTTCCTCCCCTCTTTATCTCATTCTCCGAAAAACATCTATTATTTGAATTCTTCAAATCCCTCTCTGCAAATGGGGTCTTCCATGCCAAAAAAGTAGAATGCAAAGGTGTCGTTTCAAATTGTTTAACTTTCGCATTTAAGCTCACCTCGGAGTTAGACAGGTAGTCCATTCAAATTTTGTCCCCTACCATTAAAGCCCACTCTTTGTTTAAAACTGATTTTCGTTGACAAATATTTTTGGTTATGACACTTTTTTTTGTGGGCGGGGGTGGGGGGGGGGAGAGAGGG
>MU225293.1:3407840-3421343 GCA_018584345.1 Thuja plicata | reverse complement strand
TATATATATATATATATATATATGAACTTTGTCATTAAATCAAATATTCATTGTCACTCAAATATATATGAATTTAGTATCAAATAGATATTTTATAATATGAATTTTTTTATTAAATCAAATATTCTTTGACACTCAAATTTAATTATAAAAATTAATAAATTTAAAATATTTTATTTAAAAGTGCACATAATTATACCCATCCATCATTTAATAATAATACTTTTAAAACTCTATTACTGGTGATTGATACAACCCAACTATAATAGATTTCTAAGTAGCTCTTGGGAAAAGCTAAATAACGAGCTTCGTATCCCCTTACACCCACCCACCCCCCAACAAAAATAAATAAATAAATCAACCAGTCGACTTTATATAAAGGAGAATTTCTAATAATAGAAGGACAAACATAATGATGATTTCTTCGCCTTTTTCATTTTCCCAAAAATATAAAGCGGAACTGGTATTGACCCTCACCCTGATTACGACAACGAGGCCTTTTTTGTCCATTCACTTTTCCTACTCGTTGAAAATTGGTAAGAAATTGCATTAAAGTTAGTGAGGATTTCTTTAGATGTAATCCGATTTTGTCGCACCAGCCTGTAACTCGTGCGCATGACTTTTTTTATTATACAGCAGTTCTCATTTTTCTCATCTTTTTCCGATCCTTGGGAATTTGATAATATTTTTAAGGCTTCATTTAAATCCTGGTACAGGATACGTCTATTTCAGGATTGCATGCAATAATGATTTGTTTCAATCAAGAGCAGTGCATGCAAAAACATCCAAAGTGAAAACGTAAGCTCTGAAGAGATGCAAAAGGAATCCAAGATTAGAGTAGTGACTGTTTAAAAGCTTTATCCATTGTTCTGAGGTCTATGATTGACATAAAGAGAATATTTAATTGGGACTGATAAGTTATTGTCCCCCCTGCATGTCATCCACAAATCGGATTCTTACCAAACAGTCATCAGGAAAGTTCCATCAACAAAATTGGCTATAAATTCAGCATTTTGTTAATGAGAAATACATAACAAAAGCAAGAATGGGAGAGAAGAAATGCAGAGTGGAAGAAGATGGGCTTAACAGAGGGCCATGGCAACCTGAAGAAGATCTTCTTTTGAAAACATACGTTGAAGCGAATGGTGCAGGTCGTTGGACTATTCTTGCCTCTAAAGCCGGTACAAACATTGCCAATCTTCTCTTTATTTTTTTTCTTTGCCCTCTTTATGGGTAGATTGTCAAACATTTTGGTATCATTGAGTGTGTAATAATTTCTAGTTTTAACTATGTATATTTTTTAATCAGTTAAGCTTGATGTTTTGGATCACATTCAATGATCCATTAGCAAGAATAGGAGAGTGATCTAAACATCAAGTTTAATTGAACATCTTAATGTTTTAAATCATATTCAGCGATTTATTAAAAGAGGAGTGTGATCATTGAATTTGATCCCAAGAACCTGACATTTGATCACAGTCACTAATCAATCATCTGAAACATCATGTATAATTAGACATGACATTTTAGATCACACTCAGTGATCCATCATTACAAAGAAAATAATGATCATTGAATGTGATTTGAATTACCATGCTTAATTGATTGGAAAATATGCACAACACCAATTATCTACCTACCAAATTTTCATCCTTTATTTGAAATCTCTCCTTTCACACAATTTTTCAGTAGAAAAAGAGAGTTTTCTTTTTACATTTATTCTGCATATGATCTATCTTATTTTTTGTTGGTACTAAGAATATTTATAATATTAGTTGCAGGAGTGAGTTATCCAGTTCTTGTAGTATTTATAACATTTTTTATAAAATGAATTGTGTATATGATGTTAAATTTTTATTTGTAATTTTTGGTATTCTTACAAGAGCACTAACGGCCATTGAACATGTTTGTCAGGTTTGAAGAGATGCGGGAAGAGTTGCAGGTTACGATGGATGAATTACCTTCGCCCAAATGTGAAGCGAGGCCAGATTACTCCAGACGAAGCAGACCTCATTATCAGACTTCACAAACTGCTTGGAAACAGGTTGGAATTGACCTTTCCTAACCACTTCTAGTAGCCTTTTATATCTTTGATGAATGAAATGATGAGTTAAAAAAGAATGAAATGATTGGTGCAGGTGGTCGTTGATTGCTGCCCGTGTACCAGGAAGAACAGACAACGACGTAAAGAACTTCTGGAATATTCATTTGAGCAAGAAATCGGGCCGCAAAGGTGTACACCTCAAGAGCATCAATTCAAAGCTCAAAGATACGCCTTTTTCCAATACTAATAGTATTGGGAACTCGACCAAGGATGAAATGGATTCAAAGTGTTCTACCAAGTTCATTTTTCAGCATCATAGGCTAAGCATGCAAAGAGATTCGATCCCTGGTCCAGCAGAACCCAAAATGTCACAAAATCCATGCAATGGTGAGCCAGATGAGCGAAATCCTTGCCCAGACGAGTCCACCAAGCCCAGAAATGGTCTCCACACAGCTTCTTACACTATATCTTCAGGTGAGAATGATGAATTACATAGTGCAGTATATAAATTTTCATCCCCATTGACAACTCTGGCTCAGCAGAACTCTCATGGACTCCTAAGTGAGATTTCTGACACCATGCAGGGGTTACCAATCTCTAACAAATATCATCCACACTCAGACTCATTTGGGTTTGGTTTTATCCCTGGATTTGACTCCAATTATATCTTTGACAGTGTAAGCTGCTTTACAAATCTCCAGCCTAACAACCTCAATTCTCAGTTGGAATATCCTAATTTCAAAGCTGAATCAGATGGGCTAAATCCTTTCCCAGATGTTATTTCACCAACAAAGCCAAACCTCAACACAGCGTCTTGCACTATATCTTCAGCTCAGATCGGTGAATTCTATAGAATTTCATCCCCATTAACAACTCTGTCTCAGCAAAATTCTCATGGATTCCTAAGTGATATCATACAGGGCTTTACAATCTCTAACCAATATCATTCACACTCAGATGCATTTGGGTCTGGTTTTCTCCCTGGATTTGACTCAAATTATAAATATGACAGTGCAAGCAGCTTCACGAATATGCAGCCAAATAATCTTAATTCTTAGCTGGATGTACAAGGCATGCATTGAATATGTTTCAGGTGTTCTGTGATGTACATTTTAATACTTTTTCTTCTTGTATTATCATGGAGTAAACAGCCAGATTCCTTACGGTTTTTGTGTGTGCTTTCTTATAAAGATCCTCTAGATAAGACTCTCAGATGTTTACGGGCACAGGGTCGAGGTCTTTTTCAGAACAGGGTGTTCTTTGTGGCCATTTAATATTCTCTAAAATATTTATAAATAAATGTGTTCTTTGTGACCATTTAACATTGTTATCTTCAGAAAAATTAGACATCTCTAAAGTGGAAAATAACTTTGGCTTTGAACTGAGGATCTGCTGCACTCAGTGTAAAAGAGTTTATATTTTATCTAGCACCTCATTTATTTATGAAGCTGATAAATAGTTGTAAGTATGAGTATTTTAAGTCTCATGAAATTGGTTGTGAATGCTTTCGGATTCAATTCTATATATTTCCTAATCGATATTCGGAAGCACATTCAGTGATTCTTCATCTTATATGTAAATGTGATAAATAATTCTAAACATGAGCCTTTTAAGTCCCATGAAATTTATTGTGAATGTTTTCCGATTCAATTTTATATGTTTTTAATCAAGATAAAAAGGAAATGATGCTAATTAATAAGCAAAATTGTTATTAATACAATGATGAATTCAAATCACACAGACAATGAATTTGGCGAAAAGATAGTAAAGGCGCATGATGATGATGATCTCAATCATTGTGAATTATAACACTGCAGAATCTAGAAGTTGGGATACGAAGTTCTTGATTTCATGTTTTGACACCGTGGAAACATCTTTGTTCAAATCTTCTTGTAGAAGACTTAAAAACAGGGCCGCTCCCACCTATCAAACAGATATTTGAGAGTGGCTTACATCTTTTCGTGCTTTCCATTTAACAACCTATAAACTTCTCAAATTGATATCAAGATAATGTTTTATGAAAATGACAGAGTTATACGGGAAAATAAAGGCATGGAATTATAGTTATATATGGTAAGGATTTATTGATAATGTGTTTTTTAAAGTGTAATATGAAATCATACGCATGGTACAGTTTTAGAGTTAGTATGGTCCCCTCAATCTACTACCAAAAATAGATAAAATTGGAAAATAATATGTAGAGTTTTTTTAAGGGTTGGAATGGTTGTGGCTCCTTAAATCTATCTAGATGTGAAGTTGTGTATAGGTTGGAAATGACCACAATATGCATGAGTTGTCATAGATTTAGAATTGGTGTATCTTATCCAATAAATACATGTACATACATGTAAGATTTGCATGATAGTCGATGTATTTCTTTAAGGAGAGAGAAGAGAAAAGAATGAAAAGAAGCTAAGGTGTAAAAGCACTTCCTAAACTTTTCTAAGAAGAAATATGGACACAAAATAAATAATTTAAAATAATTTGTAGGAAATAAAATAATAATAAAATTAGTCACTATAAAATGATAACGTGTCTTGGAAAAATCTAATCTAGGAAAAGCTCAACCTTAATTTTGAGTGAATATATCAATTAGCAACAATTTAGTTATACTACATTCTAAGAAAGGAGATTTTGTAAAAGACAAAATTAATACTTAGATCAAGCGTATTGTTGGAAATAGAACAATAGATATAAAATAATTTTTCCAAAATCTATATCAAGTAGCCAATAAATAGAGAAACCAATACAAAAAACCACTAAAGGGGAATTACAAACCCGTAAGCTTTTACAATCCAGAAGTGGTGCCCAAATTCCTTATTTAAATTCTAACACCCGACTCCAAAGAAAATTTCTATAAGAGTCTATGATAACATGTCGTAGCTATTGGGTAACTCTTGGATGGATCTGTCCTTTGTATCCCATGAGTTGTCTCTGTTACTTAGTGCTCTCAATGCTATCTCCCTCTCTCAAAATCAGAATGCTTTGATATGGGAAGTATAATGGTTCTTTCATTGTTGCTTCGGCCTACTTTGTTCAGATGCATCTGGAGGTTTCCCCTTCTTGGTCGCAAGCCTAGCTTCCGGGCCTTATCCCTAAAATAATGTTTTCTACTGGCTTCTTCTTCAAAACAACATCCTCGCTATTGATAACCTCATCAAGCATGGTATTCCCATCCCTAACAGGTATGTCATGTGTCAGGTCGAAGCTGAGTTTATAGACCACATCTTTATCCACTGTTCTTATGTGCGGGCGGTATGGAATTCCTTCTTGTCTCTTTTTGGTTTGCAGTGGTGCTTCCTGTCCTCTATTAAGGACCTCTTCGCCCATTGGACCCTACCCTTCAAAAATACTGTATTTCACAAATTATGGTCTTGGGTGTTTCCTCACCTATGTTGGGGCATTTGGAAGGAATGTAATAACCACATCTTTAGGGATTGTAGTGTCATTCCCAAAATTCTTTTTGAAAAGACTCACCATGATCTCTTGGAAAAATTTGTTATTTGTGGGAATCCTAACCCTTTTGCAGGTGTTGACGTTGCTGCTAATCCCTCTAAGACCATTGATAAAAGACAATATTGTAACTGACACTATCCCCCAGATGGATGGGCAAAAGCCAACTTCGATGGCGCAGCCAAGGGAAATCCTGGGAAGGCGGGAAGTGGTGGCATAATTTGAAATTTCTATGGCTAGGGCATTGCTGTTGTTAGTCTACCATTGGGCACACAAACCAATCACTATGCGGAAGCGAATGCTGCCCTCCAAGTGACTAAATTGGCTCATGACTTGGGAATCAAAAATCTCTGGTTAGAAGGGGATTCTCGCAACATAATCAACTGTCTTAATTTGAAACATCCACCATTGTGGACCATTGCTAATATAGTTGAGGAAACCCGCTCACTTTTGAACACCTTTGATAAGGTCTATTTATCCCATGTGTTTAGAGAAGGCAACGAAGTAGCAGTAAGTGTAAAAGAGTTTATATTTTATCTAGCACCTCATTTATTTATAAAGCTGATAAATAGTTGTAAGTATGAGTATTTTAAGTCTCATGAAATTGGTTGTGAATGTTTTCGGATTCAATTCTATATATTTCCTAATCGATATTCGGAAGCACATTCAGTGATTATTCATCCTATATGTAAATGTGATAAATAATTCTAAACACGAGTATTTCAAGTCCCATGAAATTTAATGTGAATGTTTTTCGATTCAATTTTAATGTTTTTTATCAAGATGAAAAGGAAATGATGCTAATTAATAGGAAAAATTATTATTAATATAATGATGAATTCAAATCACATAGACAATGAATTTGGCTTCTCAACATAACGAGACCAGTACGGAGAGGGAGAAACAGCCCAAGCTGAAAAGATAGTAAAGGTGCATGATGATCTCAATCATTGTGAATTATAATAGTGCAGAATCTAGAAGTTGGGATACGAAGTTCTTGATTTCATGTTTTGATACCGTGGAAACATCTTTGTTGAAATCTTCTTGTAGAAGACTTAAAAACAAGGCTGCTCCCACCTATCAAACATATATTTGAGAGTGACTTACATCTTTTCATGCTTTTCATTTAACAAACTATATACTTCTCAAATTGATTTTTACAATGTTTAATGAAAACAAGAGATTGTCAAAGTTCCTGCCAATAGTTAAGAGAGGAAAGAAATAGAGATATGCAGATGAAAATTGAAATAAACAATGAGAGGAGATATGAAGAGAGAGTTGAAAGAGATAGAATGACCACAGAGAGAGAAAGGTTTTAAAAGTATTAATATTTATTTTATTTTAAGAAATATTTAAATAACAAATGCAAATTTTGAATTAAATCATGTAGCGAATTATTCATTACTATCATTAAAAATATAAATTGAAATATATAATTTAAATAATAATTATATTTATTAGAAACTTATTATATATTTTAAAATGATTGATTCACATATTATATGGTACATAATAATTATTAATAAATTTTTAAAATATAAGTCAAATATTTTACACATATAAGTATTTATAATTAAGTTATTTTTAGATTCCATTGTATAAGATTTGTTGCATAGAGATTTCATATAAATTATATTGATAAAAAAAATTGACAAAAAAAAATTTTTTTTTTTTAAATTTTCTATTTGTCATGCAAAATGAACAATAGTATCGAGGGGAGATAAATGGAGAGGGGAATCAGGGAGATAAAGGAGGAGCAATGTCAAGAGAGGGAGATAAGGGTAAGTAGATAGGTGTGGCCGGGCAAATGGAGATGGAGATGGGGAAGAAAGGAAATATAAAGGATATAAAAAGGGAGAAGAAGAAATTGTTTTTATAGTTTTTTAAAGTTTACTTAATATTTTGAAGTTTAATTATTTATTATTTTAAATTTAAATTACTTTAGTCATTACCTTCAAACAATAATTCTTAGAATTTTTAATCACTAAAGTAAAAATAATTTAAAATTTTATTTTTCTCAAATAAAACTGTTAATTTATCTTATTCTAGTTTAAATAATAATATAACTTATAATATATAAAATCATAATTACAATTTAAAATTATATATAAATGAATTTCAATAACAAATATACAAATATTATCTCAAATTTGCAATATTTAATATTTTAGTTATATAATACGACACAATACAATAGAATATATAATACTAAATATTACTATATAAACTAATATATAATTTTAATTAAAATTTATAAATTACATTTAATAATTTAAAATATATAACAATTTATTTGAATTCTTACATTTTTTACTTTGATTAAATCATGTGAGAGAGACATGTTAAAAGTTTGAGCTTTTAATTAAAAACCTTTACTTGTTATATATATATATGTGTGTGTGTGTGTGTGTGTGTGTGTGTAGTTAGTTAGTTAGTTAAAAAATGTTAGGAAAATAGCTTTTAAAATAAATATACTAAAATTCTATTGTTAACATATTGATATGTTAGTTTTTTTTCAAATTAACATGTTAAAAAATAGCAACTTATATATATATATGTGTGTGTGTGTGTGTGTGTGTGTGTGTAGTTAGTTAGTTAAAAAATGTTAGGAAAATAGCTTTTAAAATAAATATACTAAAATTCTATTGTTCACATATTGATATGTTAGGTTTTTTCAAATTAACATGTAAAAAAATAGCAACTTAGTCATTATTAAACATCAATTAATTATAACTTTGTCTTGTGCTATTGATTCCCGCTCTGCCGCTCTGTAACTCCTCCGCATTTGTTTCCCGCCCGTTTGTCTTTTGAATGTTGGCTTCGGCCTCTGCTCCACCGGGGGAGCCAGGGAGTGACTACCTAGACCTATTCCTGGTCATATCTCAGAGAGATGCTTCAGAACCCCACTCCTCCTCAGCTGGGGTTGGCCCTTTTTCCTCTGCGCTGGTTGACTTGCCTTGTCCAAAATCCCGGGCAAGCGTTAGTGTGTCCCCTTCAAAGCTGGTGGGGGTGGACACAGATGGTGCGTTGGGGGGAAGGAAGAAGGTGGTGTTGGGATCAGGGTCTCTTGACACCCCTAATATGCCAGAATTCTTGGCTTGAGAATTTGGTCCTGAGATCTCTGTCCCAGATGGAGTTGTGGAGGACATATCTGCTGCCCTACACCTTGCCCTTGTTGGGAGGTTTGTAGCCTTTAGGCCCACCATAGAGATGGTGCGTAGTTGGTGTATGGCCAGACGGAAAGTGAAAGGGTCCCTGTCAGTTTATGCTATGCCAGGGAGTCTATTCCTGTTTAGATTTAATGCTGAGGTAGATTTTACTAGTGTTTCTACAGGGAGCTGGTGCTATGGGAAGCACACTCTTGTGATGGCTAAATGGAAGCCAAGTTTCAACCCAAAAGTTGAACTATAAAAAGTAGCGCTTGTGTGGGTTCGTCTTCTTGGTCTTCCCTTGGAATTCTGGGAGGATAAAGTGCTTTGATGGATTGGGAACTCCTTCGGAAGTTACATGACAACTGACATGGTTACTCTGACTAAGTCACACCTGGTGTTCACCAGATTTTGTGCTAATATCTCTATGAACAATCCCCTTCCCAACTTTGTATTGCTAAAGTCCAAATGGGGGAACTGGAACCATGCCATTATTTATGAAAACACCACTCTACACTGCCAGAAATGTGGGAGAAATGGGCATGTGGTGACAAACTATAAGGGTTCCACTAGGAAGGAGGAACAACGTAATGCGAGCTCCCCTCCTAAGATTCAGATTGAGAAAGTTAGTGAGATCTTCCAGGCTATTTCGTCGGTGGATACCACGGTAGAACAACCTTCCCTTGGTGGGTTTCCCCCCCATGTAGGTGGGATGGTGAAAGAAGGATCAGAAAGGAACATTGAGGCTGAGAAGGTCGAGGCCTTAGAAGATGGACTGGTGAAGGAAGGATAAAAAAGGAACACAGAGGCCGAGAAGGTTGAGGCCTTAGAAGAAGGAGATATTTTCACGGTGAACACTGAAGCTAAGATGGGAATGACCCTTGAAGATGGAGAGATGGTCATAGTCTTAACTGATGTCTCCAACTCTCTCGTAAACAGTCCTAATAGTTTAGGAAATGAGATTGAAGCCAGTAAGGAGAACAAGACTCGGGAGTCTGGGAGTGTGCTGACGGGAAAATTTTGGGGAGAAACTTCTTCCACCAGGCACAGTGGATCAGAAAATGAGTTGGGGATGATTAGATCAACCTCCTTGTCACCCTCGACTACTGCTTTTGACTGGTCAGAACCTAAAAGGAAAACCAGGAGCAAGAAGATGGACGAAGGACTGGAGTAAAAAAAGAAGGCAGATGTGGGAAGTGAAAATAAAGTTAGACGCCTGACAGCTAGGATGACCAGAGCTAAGGAGGCAGCAAGGGCCATTTCCAGTGGAAGGCAACTGACCCTGGAAGACTCTCAAAAAGGTAAAAGATGAAGTTCCTATCCTAGAACATAAGGGGCATGAACAACCCACAAAAATAGTTTGCTTTGAAGAAGTATATAACGGAACTCAGAGTTGACGTGGTTCTCATCCAAGAGGTTAAAATGAAGTACCATAACTTTGCGCTGCTGGTAGATAAAATTTGGCTGGGAGTGGCCTTTCTGTACAGTGAAGCTGATGGGGCTTTCGGTGGTGTTGCTACTCTCTGGAACCCTAGTAAGTTATTTGGGAACATTGTGGCTTCTTCTCATAACTTTCTTGTTGTGCTTTTTACTTGGAATAATTCTTCCTAGTATATGTTCAACATTTATGCCCCAAATTCTAAAAGTCAACGGGGTAGAGTCTGGGGGGAAATCTCTAACCTCATTGATGCTGACCATAATCACCCTGTAATGTGTGATGGGGATTTTAATTCTCCCCTTTACCCTTCTGAGAAATTGGGGGGTTCCCAAGACTATTCAGATAGTATGCAGGAGATGGCTGATTTCATGAGGATAAGTGATTTGGTTGATATTGAGTTGTTGGGAATGGGTTTTACTTGGTCTAACAATAGAAAATGTAGGCACCTTATCCAGGTTAGGCTGGATAGATGGATGATCTCTGGTGGGTGGGATATTGCCCCTCTGATTTGCCTCTCCCACCTCCCTAGGACTATTTCTGATCACTCTCCTTTGATCCTTGACTGGGAGGAAAAAGCCCGTGCTGGACCCCGTCCCTTCCGCTATGAGATCATGTGACATTCTCACTAGGAATTTGAAGATTGTATAAAAAGGTGGTGGAATACACCTATTAGAGGAACGACTATGTTTAGAATTGCTGAGAAGTTAAAAATTATCAAAAGGGAGGCCCACGGGTGGAGCAAAACTAAGTTCGGGGACATATTTCAATGTAAGAAAGAGATAGAGGAGAAACTTAAGCTCCTCCACAATGATATGGCCATGGGAACTTCCTCTCGGGAAGCTCATAGTGAGGAGGAAGGATGGAGGAAAAATTGGAAAGATAACCTCAAGAGGGAGGAAATCTTCTAGAAGCAACGATGTCGTATCCAATGGCTCAAGGAAGGTGACCGCAACTCAACTTTTTTCCATAGATTTGCTTCAATTCACAAAAGAAGGAATAAAATTAAATCCCTGGTTGGTGGTGGGGTGGTGATGTCTGAGGAAGAAGACATGGGTAATCATGCTGTGGATTTCTTTCATGACACTTTCAGAAGTTTGATTCAGAGGGGGGTGGATTCTGATAGCTCTCATCTCTAGGAGGCTATCCCGACTACTATTACTAGAGAAGAGAATGATATACTGCTATCCCAAGTTTCTAAAGAGGAAGTCAAAATTGCTATTTTCTCCATGGGTGATTTCAAATCTCCTGGTCTAGATGGCTTTCCCCTAGCTTTCTTCCAGCACTTCTGGGAGGTCATAAAATATGATCTTGTTCATGCTGCTCGTGATTTTGTTAGAACCGACAAAATTCTCAAAAGAATTAATAAAACTTACATTGTTCTGGTCCCTAAAGTTCAAAACCCCAAGGAACAAAGTGGTTTTTGGCCCATAAGCCTCTGTAATACTGTTTATAAAATCCTATCTAAAATTATCACCAATAGGATTAAACCTCTATTGGGTAAAATCATTAATCCCAACCAGAAGGGGTTTGTTCCGGGAAGATAAATCCTAGATGCGGTTATCACTACCCATGAAATCATTCATTCGATGGACAGAGGTAAAAATACTAGTATGGCGCTAAAATTGGACATTTTAAAGGCGTATGATAAGTTGATATGGAACTTCCTGTACGGGGTGCTAAAGAAGCTTGGCTTTCATGCTAACTTTACAAGAATCATTAAAGAGGCGATGGAAACGGTTAAATTTTCTATTCTGGTTAATGGCTCACCCTGGGGGTCCTTTAGTTTAGAGAGGGGCTTGCACCAAGGTGACCCTCTATCCCCTTATTTGTTCCTCCTTGTGGCTAAGGTGTTGGCTCGTAATCTATTGATACTAGAGGCTGCTGGATACATTGCTGGGTTCAAACCGTCATCCACTCTTCCTCCAGAAGTCATTCAACAATTTGTGGATGACATGTTTCTATTCAGGAAAGCTTGTATTAGTGAAGCGAGAGAATGGAAAGCTCTGCTTTATGATTATGCAGAGGCTGCGGGCCAGGTGATTAATTATAGCAAAAGAAAAATTTACTTCTTTAATTCTTAACAGGGAACCCAGACAAAAATTATGGAATGTATTGGCTGTAAGGTAGGTATGCTTCCCGACACCTATCTCGGGCTCCCTCTCACTGTGAAGGAAGTCTCCGATCCTTTCTGGGACTCCATCCTTGAAAAAATGCAGAAAAAATTATCCGGGTGGAAAGGAAAGGTCCTCAGTAATGTGGGGAAACTCCAACTTCTATTGGGGGTCCTTCAAGGAATACCTGTTTATTTCCTCTCACTTTTTAAAATCAATGACAGAACATCGGAGAAACTGGAAAAAATCCAGAGGAACTTTATATGGTCTGGAACAAAGGAAAAGGCTAGAATGAACCTGGTTAGCTGGGATACGGTCTGCCAACCTAAGAATGTTGGAGGGCTGGGAGTGAGAAAGATCAAAGATCTTAATAAGGCACTGATTACTAAACTTGGTTGGCAAATTTTTAGGGGAAAATTCAGTTGGTGTAAAATTTTGAAGGCCAAATACTTCTTAAATGACCAATTCCCCTTGGGTCAAAACTACCCCACAGGCTCTAAATTTTGGAACTTCATGGTGAAAAGTAAAGGTAACCTCCTCAAAGGCTTAAAATGGGTGTTGGGTGATGGTACGCAGATACGATTCTGGGAGGACTGGTGGGTGGGGATAAACCTCTCAGAAGGAACAGACTTGGACTCATCAGGGATCATTTAATTTCTCATTTTAGTGACAAAGTCAGTGACTACATTTCACAATATAAGAAATGGAAAGTCCTTGCTAATGCTTACCGTGACTAGGAGAAGGTCCCGCCCTACATTATGGAGCTACAGGAACTGATTGCTGAAATCAGGATCCGTATCTCTCAAATTGTTCATAAGGCTGTGTGGTGTCACATCAAATCTAGGGAGGTAACGGTCAAATCTGCTTACCTAGCTAACATTAATGTTTTGGCTGATGAGATGAGTTGGGGAAAAGTGTGGATTCCTCAGCTCATCCCCAAAATCAAATTTTTCTGGTGGACTGCTCTTCATGGAAAAATCCTTACATTGGACAACCTCCAGAAATGGGGAGTCCAGCTGGTTAATAGGTGTGTTCTTTGTAAAGTGTAGGCTAAGACCATAAGTCGTATTCTTATACATTTCCCTTACGCTTCTCAGGTGTGGGCCAAAATCATGAGTAAACTTCAGCTGGACTGGGTCTTTTTGGAGCACTTAGACCAATTTATCACTAACTGGGGTCACATAGCTGAGAACCCTCTCATCAACATCCTTTGGCATCTATTACCCCCACATGTCTATTGGAGTCTGTGGAAGGAGTGGAACAATCAGATTTTCAGAGTGGAGGACAACAATGTTGAAGGAACGGTGC